>JAUKPP010249726.1:0-12817 GCA_032273245.1 Phyllaplysia taylori
TTTTTACAATTTTGACAAATTCAAGACTTTTTCAAGACTTAAGACGTTTCAGGCAAAAAAAAGGCCGATTTTCAAGACTTTTTCAAGTCTTGAATCAGCTTTCTGATTTTCAAGACTTCAAGACTCGCGTACGGACCCTGAGCGTACACAGCAAATCAAGATAAGCTTTATTAACATAAAGAAACAATATAGCAACCACTACCAGTCAAAGAAACACAAGCTTTGGATTTCATATAAATTGAAGAAAAAGACATTGAAGGAAATGGCTACGTTTGAAAATAAAAAATTCATTATTCCCCAATTCTTTCCCATTTACGGATTGTAAGAAGTAGGCCTAACTCAATTTGTCAGTTTGCCCCACAAATAAAAACTTTCTTCAATAAAACTGCACGTAGAGTCATAAAAATAAAAACCTACTATTTGACTGCATAGGTGCAGAATAAATTATCCCATTTTCTTCTGCATTGGTTTGGACTTAAATGTAATCCAAACAAGGCGTGATCCGCTCAAACACACGCTCTTGTCTTTTGACATAGAATAGTTTTTCACTGCATAGGCCTAAAATCATTTCCACTAAAAGTACATTTTGATAAGTGAAATGTGAAAAGTGACCAGTCTCTTAAATGACCAACAGTGTTGCAACGGATGTAAAACTGGCAACCCAACCATTAACCAAATCAAAGGTAAAGAAAGTTCTGACAATCTCAAATGTTTGCAATTACCGAGGCAGCCTGCATCATAACAAAGACAAGTCTAGACGGCCCTAAGACAACAAAAGGCACAAGGAAGATAATTGGCAGAGTTTTCACTTCCAACTGTCGAAGGACACAGGACTGAGAGAGGAATACTTTTGGGTGACTGAAATCTTTTTTGATTTGTTAGTTCAAATACAACTTTGAAATATGGCCTTAAAGTGGTTTACGACTACAAAATTTCAGGACTGTGATAAGCAGCATGTGCTAATGCTGTAGAATACTAGATAAGCCTACTTTCACTAGTTTGATAAAGTGATCAAGTGTGCAAAAGTTTCATGAAAGGAAAGAACCAGAGAAGAACGCTCTCATAAAGGCAGATCTTGTCAGCGCTCTCAATGTTTGGCTGAAGAACATAAATGAATAAAACTTGAGAATGAAGCACCTCCTTTCAAAGTAAAAATGGCAGGCCTACATCTTGCCGTTGAGCTCACAGATTCAAGCAACATAAATGGCCAATGACAGCTAGCACTGCTCTCACCTGTCCTCTCACACCCGTGCAATCCTCAGATCTACAGATTGTCTTCATGTCGTTAGTTTTCTGTCGACACTGATGGCATGTTGTGCCCTGAAAAACACAAGATAGGATATGATTATGTAAGGAATGAACGTCACTAGTTTCTAGTGAAAAAGAAATCAACTGGTGTGTCTTATTTGGTTTGAGAAGATCTAGATCAGAATTTAAAAACAAATGAAAGCACGAGGAAGTGTTCGAAATAGGAGCTTCACACATCAGCTCTACTTCTCCAAATGCTACAGAGGCATTCCATATGAGATTACATAAAAATAAAAGGGTAGAATACTATTGAGAAAAAACATATGTTATCATTTATGACCACATGTACACAAAAATAATTCACTTGTTCAAACACTAACTTCCAAACTCTCAATTTGCCAGCAGATTCATACAAATAGGGGGCCTATATGTGATAGTTGCCTACTATTAGTACTAACAATTTTCTCTTCATAATTGCAGGAAAAGCCATTGGCTGTAACAAACAATGTTCTGGTCTTTCATTAGGGTAACTAAATTGTTTTCATTGTAATTTTTTTTATCATATTCCTTGAGCTAAGAGATCCCATTCACATATTTTTCTACTAGCGACACCCTTCAACATGTATGATTTTAGACTGAACTGCACATATTTTGACTAGCGTGATTGTATCCCCATGAATGATAAATCATTTTTAATAATTGTATTTTTACAAATGATCAAACATTCTTCCTCGACGAAAGTGTGATCTTACGTATATACTGTCATATTTCTTGTCTGACACTGTAATTGCCACCATATCCAAGTCAGCTTGAGTAATGTCTTCCACAGGTCTGGCTTCACGGGCACTTCGAGGTTTGCGCGTAAGCTGAGGTAAGGGACAGTCATCTGGGTCTTCTTCATCAGAACTCTGAAATCCAGTGAAAGTGAAAACAAATGACAAACTTCAGGGGTAGGTCTTGACTACACAACATGACAAAGTTCTTGTTTGGTGTCCTTAGATTATATGACTTTCAACCACAGGGACTGAGGACAAGAGGAAACGGCTCAGACGTGCTTGACCCATCATAATCAAAATCTTTTGATGAAAAATATGATCCGCAATCACAGAAGACAGTTTGATTTTCTGGTCAGTACCTCTACAATTGAAAGTCAAAAGCAAAGTGACACCAAGAATTATTTCCAGAAAATGACAATAACAATACAGCAAGGGACACAAAGTCAAAACAAAAACTAAATTTCAATTAATTTTCAAGGCCTCAACATTAACATACCTCATCCATAGGAAGTGCTGAAGGTTCTGTATCAAATCTCTTAAAAAATCCAAATCGTACGACAAGTTTCTGAAATGAAAAAATGAGTAGAGATATATATATATCAGCACAGTAATCTTTATGATGTTCAAATTGTCACTACTGGTATTGGAAATGGACCTCCTTAACACCATTCTAACTCATGTCTGTGGTGTAACGTTAGGCTCTTTGACTATCACGCAGAGGACTGGAATTTGATCCATGAGTTGACAAACATCTCTGTGTCTCTGCTTAAATGTTATGTCCTCAGCTCGAGATGAAGGAGCCTGCTTCTTAATTGACTTTAAAGGGGTGTTAAACTAAAAATCAACAACCCCATTCTTGTGATCATATAAGAGAATGTAAAACAAGGAAAATCTACTTCGAACTAAAAATCCACACTATATATCATGGCAAACAAACAATATTAGAGAATGTAAAACAAGGAAAATCTACTTCGAACTAAAAATCCACACTATATATCATGGCAAACAGAAACAACATTAGAGAATGTAAAACAAGGAAAATCTATTTCGAACTAAAAATCCACACTATATATCATGGCAAACAGAAACAAAGATAACTGCACTATAGCAACAACAAATCTTGAGACAAACATTGAAAAATCTACTATAAATGCTTCTCGCTTACTTCAGGTGAGGATGTTGGTGTTGAGGAAGATGAGGCCGAGGACACAGTGGATGATATGGAACCACTTCTTGCTCTAGATCGTGTGTGAGGAATATCAAATCGGGATGGGGCATATCTGGCATGTCTCGCTGGGTTCCTCCGAATAAAATCCTCTCCAACATCAGCCTTTGGTTTTCTCTTCCTCTGTACACAAAGAAGACCATTAAAGTAAAAAAAAAAAAAGCATATTTAGGATATTAATTTGAATTTTCAAAATTTCTAATTCATAATTTGTCTATTATGAAGGGAGTGGGTGTGACTTTAAATCTATGTAACTACAATACCTTTCCATCAGGAACTTTTTTTCAATGTATTAATCCATTGCAAATTTTTTTAAAAAGGAAACAAAAACTCGACAGAAGAAGCCAAAAGACCTACAATGTGCCATGGGCAATGTCAAACAATGGAGAGTTATGTAATTGGTCAACAATAACAAATTACCTTCTGCAGCATCATTGGCTTTTTAACAATGTGTTCCTTCATGTCCGTCATGAGTTTCTCCAACTGCAAAGAAATAGAATGCCAAATTAAAGAGGGAGAAAAAAAGTCAGAACCCTAAGCCTATTGTTTTCAATGTTTGACAATTCTCTTTTCTCTGCCAAGTGTAAGTAACAAAACAAAAGAAAAGATCCCAAATATCCACTCAGTGTTTCAATAGACCTACTAAAGCCTACAGTTCAGCAAAGACAACTTAAATTAATGCACAACCTAAACTAATCGACAGTTTGGACAGTGCGCTGTTCTCAGACTGAACTACTATACTTTCTTCATATTGGGGAGTCTGAGGCTGAGCGGTAAAGCACCCGCTTACAAATGAGGCGCCATAGGTTTGAATCCTGGGAGAATCAAAAGGATTTAAAATCAATTTTTCATGGCTCCGACTCCCATCATATCGGAGATCGGATGTCTCCTCTTAAATGACTGTATGTGATGCAAGGGGCGCACCCCCACCACACCAAATCTTTGTATTGGCAGAAAAGTTTTTTTTAATAACTGTGTGGATGAACAGCTCATCTAAAAAGTCAAATGAAATTTTCCCTCAATTCAACATTTGCTAAAATTTTGAATTGCTTTATTTGCACAATAGAAAACCAAACACACCCATGACTTTTGAGAATATCAGGTCACATGAGCCCACCAAGACGCCTCACCCTGTGCACTAATATAATAATAACAATGACTGCTTTTATATAGCGCATATCCCCGCTTGAAAGCAGGCTCTATGCGCTTTACAATCAATTATTACCCCAGCAGGCCAAGTCATTCAGAAACCTTCTCAACTTCCTGGGAAGCATACAGTGCAAGCTGTCATTTTACAGGTGCTAAAACACTAACATAGGGGACAATATCGTTCGCTGTCTGTAGCCGAGTACCTATTCACACATGGCTAAAAAAGTGAGGAAAACCAGTCCCCTCAATGACCTTCATGAGACGATCATTTCACTTTGTCCTTGAGACCCATATGGCAGTAAACATGAAGAAAACTGAAGAGAAAATCCACAATAAAGATCTAATGAGTCCATTTACTAAGAATCAGTAAGAAACATTACCATGACTTTGTTGTCCTCAAGATTCTTTTTCCTCAGATTCTCATAATGGCATACGTCATCCTGGAAAAACAAAGACTTTGATAGGCCTAATCTCATCTGATCTGCTCATGTAATTATCATCAGGTAAGGGTAGCCTACTTAAGCTTATTGGATAATCCATGGGATTATGAAAGAAAAACACAAATAGACAGAGAAAAAGCCTCTGAGAGAGAGAGATTTGGTTTGGTTACCAGTTTTACGTCCCCTGCAAGGTCATTTAAGAGACAGGCTACTTCAACCCTGCCTTTCAGGGCCAACCCGGGCTGAGAGGGAAAAAATCCTAGCAGAAAACCCCCCAGATCGTCCGCAATCGGGGATTGAACCGGGGTCTTCCGCATGCAAGGCGAAGAGCCTAACCATTACACCACAGCGCCGGTAGGCCTATTGGAGAATCCATGGGATTAAGAAGAAATACACAAATAGACAGAGAGCAAGCCTGAGAGAGAGAGAGAGAGAGAGAGAGAGAGAAAGGTATAGGAAATAAGAATGCACTTGCATAGTTAAACTTTAATAACATCATGAAACAGGGTAGACACTTTAACTTGGCTCGCTTGGGTAGCAGCCTGCTGGTCCGCAAATTCATCACATCATTGATTTTTACAGCAGTAGCTAAGCCTTTCTGAACAGATGAAGAAAGGGACCACACTAAATAAATTTATCATGCTGGCCTCTACCTGAAGTTTTTTTTTTTTTTATCATTATTAGCATACTGATATAAAAATCCAGCAGACATTGTGTGAGAATGATGGATGTTATAAGCAATATTGTCTAGTAAAACTGCTCAAACTCAAAATTCAGTTTAATCAAAGATGAAATAAAGTACATGTACTTTTGTCCTTTGCAGTAGGCTACGCAACACAACACTCTGATTTACTAGATCCACACTACTATGGTCTTTCACCATGACCACTTAGTGAGCTCCCAACAATAGGCTTACACGTAATGATGCATTTGTTTGCTGTACCAAAGTATAAGATGAGAAGGAAAGACAGAGTGAGAGCGGGAGAAAAATAAATATAGGTTAATTCTTCTGTAACTGATTTGTGTACACATGGTGGATTAATAATGTCAATAATTTATTACAGTAGACCTACCATTCCCGTGTCCTCCATATTTGGTCTGTGAAGTCTTGGTCTGTTCAACTTGACTTTGACAGGAGAAGTCCTATATGGATAAAGAAAACACTATGTGTAATGTAAACCCGACCTACCTGTCCATTCTAATTGGCAGTCTTAGATTTGGAATATTGTAAGAATAGGGGGGCCTACCTGGCAACAAAAAGACAAAGAAGATGAGAAGACGAATAAACACAATGACAATGGCAGCAAACCAAGTAAATTTCGAGAGCTTGTTTGTGAAATAAAATCGTTGTGCATTACACTAGCCTATGCTTACATACATCAAATTAAAAAAAAAATACACAGCCTGAAAAAGTCCACGGAAGGGATGGTGATGTCGGTTTCTGTCATTCGCAAAACTATAGAGAGAATATTTTCATACTATAGACCTACTTGGCCTATATTAGTGTATGTGAGGTTATCTGCCATGACTAAAGACAAGATAACTAGATTGCATACAGTTAAAATAAACAACCCTGATACAGAAATCAAGACCTTAACTTAAACAATATGGCCAAAGAGCTCTTTCTTTTGCTGGAGCATATGTGTAACAGCTTGCCAACTCGCTTAAATTTCATTGGGCGGACAGGGGCCCCGACTCAACCATTAAGTTCGGGATGACAAGTGGCCCGACTTGTGGCACCTGCACCCCCCTCCTCCAATCTATTTCCACTGAACATTAATTTTTAGAGTGAACTCAGAGTGCGATTGTTTTATTACGCGAGTTTTAGTGTTTGGGAAATTTAATCTTTAGAACTCATTTTAATTCTACAATTGTCCACGTGATTTAAGTCTATGACTTATTTTACTCTTCCGGTAAGCGCCTTGAGCTTGAAAGATTTAAGAGAAGGCGCTATACAAATATTATTATTGTCTTCCACAATAGGCCAGTTAGATACCCTGCTTCATCCTTTATCTTTAACAGCATACCCTCTTACTGGTTATCCAATTTTTTCTAAAGACTAGTTGAAGACACTTGCTTTTGCATCACATGAGATGATACTGATAGGCTAGTAGTTTATGTGTGGTGCTAGGCTAGGTTTCAATCCAATCAGCAGTACGATTTTGCCTAGCCCAGGCGCAAACATTGACATTGGCCTGATCGCAATTTCAGGTTCAGCTCGCGCTGAGTTGACTAAAAAAAATCTCCAAACAAAATTGTTGGTCTTGAAATTGACAATTAAAATTTGTATTTTGTAGGCTAGTAGTGGGATGCACGAAGCTAGTCGCAAGTTTTTTCGACTAAGTGTTCCATTCCATAACCCGCAATACTCACAGTAGCTCACAAAATCACGTGCTGGCGGGGTGCATGAAAGGCGCATTTAGTCGAAAAAACGGCCTGCTAGCTTTGTGCATCCCACTCTAGATCTACCCTGGCTGGGAGCAATAAATCTAATCTAGATTAGATCTAGGCTAGGTAGAGGCTAGGCCTATAGGAATAGGCCTACATTCTACATGATGATTACATGCCCCGCTGACCCGGTCTGCTTGGATCCAGCCTAGATCTAGATTAGATTTCCATGTTGGGTGCACGACAATAAAAATAACGGAATAGGGAAAACCTGAGTATGAGTAGGCCTATTAGATCTACAGGGAAACTGATTCATAGCCTTGACTCTATGCCATGCATGATACATCATAGGCCATAGGATAGGATAGGCCTGTCTCTACCACATCATGAGCCATGAGGCACTACAAACTGTAGGCTACTACTAGATTCTAGATCTTCTAGATCAGTTAAGGCTGCAAGGCAAAGGCTCACAATCACATTCTATCATTTAGCCTCTAGATTCTAGTCTGAACCTATTCTGTTCCTAAATTTAGATCTAGATCTAAATGTATGGGGTGGATCCTGAAAAAGTATCTCATCACAAAAGTAAAACTACGATAAACATAAGACATCATACCAACGTCAAGTGGGGCTGTGGGCCAAATGCCTGACACCTAAGATAACGCCATCATTCCCGCCAAATTCGTGGGCGTTAGCCTAGCACAATGTGGGATCAAGATTGCTCAGAAGACGCATACGAATACGACCGAGTTTATGCTTAGAATAACTGTATGGGTCATCGCAACGAAAAAATGCATTTAAAAAAAACAATCTTAAAACATTTTGCATGTGGGCAGTTTAGTTTTATGGTAAGTGGCGGATGTGCTAAGCATACAGACTTGGTCATGGTCTCTGCGGTTGTGACCCGGGAAATGTAAACAGCTACAAAAAGTAGTTAATTTTTCTTACCTAAAACTGACAAGATAGAAGTGAAACTTAAGTATATGCTTACTATTTAGATAACACATACTTAGCAAATTACAAAATTAGGGACTATACTATAAAATTTACACGAACCAGGGAATTTTATTGCATCTAGTGGTCACTTGTTGCAGGGACCGGGGACGGCGCACATGGCTGAATGGGCGGTGCCTTAAATGCGGACAAGCAAGTCTTTAAACAAAAACATCCGGGTCATATGGCCTTATTCCAGGTTTAGCGCAATTTATTGGAACGGAAAAGGCAGTAAATTTCGCCGAATCATTGGGCTTAACTTTGTAAATGATTTAACTTCTGAATTCAGATCTATTATAGACAACATATTATGATAAAGGTGTCGGAATCCCCAGTTCTGACTTTCATACTTTAAGTCAATATGTCTATTTTAAATAAGTAAGCCTACGTGTCGTTTTTAGTTTAGACAATAGCTTGTCTTTAACTTCGTTAAAAAATCTGGTTCCAAGTTCAACCTCTGACCTTTCATAATACTTTTGTAACAACAATTCATTTACTGACTTTGACTTGACACAAAACGTCTAGATTATCTAGACCATGAAAAACAAGGTCTTATTCCAATCAGTTTTGTAAGCAGTTGGAGCAGGCCACACTGTATAACGATTTCTTCCTGTAGATTTGATCTACATCTAATCCTTCACGAGGACAACAACATTATTCATTATGGCGAATTTAGATATTGCAGGTACGGTAGATTTTAGATTCTAGTTCTAGGCCTTAAAATTTACATTTTTCTCCTTACGCTCGGGATAATAAACATGAAACCTAGGCTATTTCTCCGAACGGTTTCCGTTCTTGATATTTTTGGGGTTTTGCGAGAGTTCGATGCCACTCTCAGCGAAAGTTCACATCAAGACCGTTTCACTGTCTGTGTCTGGACGACAAACAGTAGTTGAGTAGTAAATATTACTAAACTCAACCAGATTTCAGAAATGGAATGAGATGGCATAATTCATGGTAGACTGGTTTAAAATGAATGTAAAATTTTACCAATTTTCGTTTGGACTTGAAATAATTTGGACACCAAACTTCTTCAGGTCACAATGATAAAAAAAACAACATCTAATACAAGTGCAGTTGCGTGCGTTTTTTTAAGGAAAATCGGATAAGCCCCTGCAAGCTCTTTCGAAGCCTTTGGGATCCCAGATTGCAGTATCTCTGTTGGAGAGCCTCTTTCATCCTCGTTTGTATACTCTCTGGTTTGCACATACCAAACGTACACCTGGAGTGGCCGCTACAAAAACTCTGCTTGGGGCGGTGAGTGTCGGCCCCAAAAGGGGCACGCAGCGATTAGGGCAAGCGTGCGGCCTGGAGGACACACCACTCCACTCTCGAGCCACTTTTGGGGCACAACATTTTTATGATCAAGAGAGAGAATTTAGTTGAATAGAAAGGATGATGAGAGAGGGGGTTGTTTCTTGTTGTTGTTGTTGCGGTTGTTGTTTTTTAGTGTGTGTGTGTGTTTATTTTAGATCTACATGCATTATGGGAAAGGGGCTTTTGGGGTGGGCGGGATGTGAGCGGGGAGGATTTACTACATTTTCGGGGAATTGTACACCCGAGTAAGTTTTCAGACGTTCTTGTCGTCTTTTTGAAAATAATATTTTTTTTAGATCAGACCGAGTCACCTCTAGTATGCATGCACTGACATATGTAGGACATTTTATTTAATCCCACGCGTACACCAAAGACTGCTACATCAGCACCCCCTTCTTCCCCCCCCCCCCCCCAAAATATTGTTGCCATGACCTTGTGTTAATGTGCATTTCAACTGGTTCTATAAGTGTAGGCCTATATATGCATGCCAATGCGTGTGCGTTAATAAATGAGTGTAGGCTTGTGTGCGTGTGTGTGCTTGCGTGTGTGTGAGTAGAAAGAGAGGAGAGTTGTGGGTGTATAAATTTTGTATAATTTTTTCTCGCTTCTACCTCCCTTCTTTTCAAAGCAGATTGCCGGTTAAAAAATATAAAGATATTATTGCTGACTATTAATAAGTTAAAATCTCTTTCAACTTTGCAATGTTGTTGCGCACACGTGATCCGAAAGAATGCATAGCGTTCACGTTTTGCAAACACCACACTGCAAAGATTAGAGGGAACATTGCCTTTAAGTCAAAGAGAACCTCTTCACTGATGCAAAACATTGGGCTTGTCTACAAGCTGCTATAAATAGACCTGTGTTTGTTACAGTTTCCATATTATGAAAGGTTTAACTAAAATCAAAAGTCGTTCTGTAACTACAATGACATGTATCTTGGGACTTTCAAGAGGACGTATGTTGAAAAAGGAACTCTCACGAAACATGATAATGATGATATCATCAATGCTGCCATTGCCCAAAAGCCAAGAATTTCGTGGACGCCAGCTTTCTTAGATATGGTATAGTGTATGTTGGGTTTAAAGAATTTTTTTTATTTAGTTGTTGTGTATCCAAAGAGAAACATGAGCACAAATTTTATAGTCCTGATGATAGGTAGGCTGGTCTGAGTGAAAAATGCCTGGGTCGGATTTAAGACCCAGTCTGCCCCTGACTATTACACAACAAACATTGGTTAGAAGCTCTCTTTTTATCCACTTATTAATGTTAGTAAAAGGTTCTGGGAATCAGATTTTAAAATCCTCTGTGCAGTTTGCTGAAACAGATTTTCGCATGTAGAGAATAGCAACAACTTGGAATTTTGAAAGTAGAGGTTCAGTCAAACATGTTCAGCTGACTTCAAGAACCTAGATTACTGTATTATAGTCTTTAAATTTCAATTACATGTAGTTTTCCAACAATCTTCTTAATAATCCTTTAAGCTTGAACTAAAATGCAATGTATGGGTTCCCAAGTTGTCGTATGCGTGTCAATTTTTTTTTTCATTTCTTCTACAGTTGGTATGCATTGTTAGAGAGCTGATGGATTAAGAAGGACAGAACATCTATTATTGTGAAAGCTTCAAACCTGGAAAAGTGAACAATGAGATGTCTATTCAGGTCATATCGCCTGTGTAGCAGATATAGCAAAGTTTTATTCACAACTTCTCGTGTGAGAGATCTGAGTTCTAATGCGGGACAGGGATCAATTCATCAGGGAGATGACCCAACTAAACAGATGGATGTGGCAGGTAGTCTAATACCTTTATCTGTAGCATTTTTATTCAAATTATTGTGGTGTTGCTCTGTGGAGTTGTATTGGGGTAAAAAAAAAAAGTAGTTAACATTCTGCTCAGAACCTTCTCATTCCTAGTCTTTGTAAGAAAGAATGTACTGACGATTTATTAATAAGTAATGAACTTCCCCGCATCGTTTCTCTGATTATCATAGTTTCAGAAGCCTGGGGAGGGGGGGGGGGGAGGTGTTGAAGTAGCCCGCCTCTACTAACGTCTGTGGTGTAATGATTAGACTCTTTGCCTGTCAGGCAGAAGACCCGAGTTCGATTCCCATGTGGGCACAAGCATCTGCATATCTTGCTGCTGGGATCCATCCCTCGCAGTCCGGGTTGGCCCTAGCAGACAAGGTCGGAGTAGCCTTTCTCTTAAATGATCTTACAGTCTTGCAAGGGGCATAATTCTAAAGATCAAACCGAAGCAAGCTTGCTTCTCAAATGACTTCATAGTCTTACTTTGGGTGTAGACACAAAAACAGTCAAAACTTCTTGAGCATTTACATGTTGGATTCAAATACAAAAACTGGGAGGAAAAAATATGAATGCCATGAGCAAACTTCTTTGTGTTGTTGGGCTGTTTTTTTCCAGAGCTGCGGAGCCGGAGCCACACTAATTTGACTGCGGCTCCACAGCCCTGTTTTTTTTGGGATGACTGGTTATTGTGAATTCATACATATTGAAGTGCATGTCATTATTAGTATCGACTTTTGGCTGGTTCCTGCAGCTTATTCTTGCCTGATCCAATAATATCCCCCCTTTTATGATCTACCCCCCCCCCCCCCCCCCCATGCTGCTACGATTTGTTTTTCACCACCCCTGAAAAGACAACCTGAGATAAAAACGGTGTTAGTGTTGGTCCAATTTTCCAGGAAATATCTAAAGTAAAATTTCTGAGAGCTTTGAAATAATTTTATGAGAATAATATTGATCCGTAGTGTATCTTAGAATTTTGTTTTTCTGTCTCCTGCAGGCATGAGGAAAGCTTACAAAGGCAAACAAGATGTCTTTGATGTTGGTGACCTCGTTGCAAAAGAACCATATCAACAATTCTATGCTTGGTTTGAAGAGGCAAAGAAAACTGATGGAATTATGGAAGCCAATGCCATGGCCATCGCCACAGCTACCAAGTTAGTGACTGTCGAGTGCGTGCGGAGGGTGTGTGGATGTGTGAGTCGGTGTGTGTGAGTGTCTCAAGTCTTTGTGTGTTTCTGATTGTGATGACAGGTCAGTTTTATTGCACAGGGATGCCACCCTTCCGGAAATTTCCGGAATTCCGGAAATCAGTCCTGCGTCCGGAAATCGAAATCGCGAGCGAGAATTAGTTTTTTATTTCTCTTTCTGTATGCGTATGATACTCATACTACTACTATACTCATAGTCATAATGAGTAGAATGTATTATTAAATTATTTATTCCGGGATGTTTTCACACCCCAGAATTGCTCTATTCTT
>JAUKPP010249737.1:0-12234 GCA_032273245.1 Phyllaplysia taylori
TGTCATCTGTCAAATTTGTCACTGTAACATGACCATGCCAAATTTCTCGTCAGAGACCAATAAACATTCTGATTCTGTTTCTGATACCCTGACAATATCGATACTTGGACCTGACTACTTTAACGAACGAAACTAGAAGATCACCAAAAGAGCTGTATCTATAATCATAATCTGTTGCTGTGCTTTTATTTTTGTACAGTGTCCCTTTCTCATCCACCTAATGAGAATCTAGTTTTAAACCATTATTCCTACGCCTTAAGTAGGTGAAAGCAGGAGTAATGAAGATAGTCACACAGCCAAAAGTTCTAAGAACACCATCGACTATGTGCTGCTACCCATGACATGATCACTTTTCTTGTTGTTTGCACATAATGCCAAATGATTGCAGTGCAAATTTCAGACCACAATATGCTCTGAATAACTACAAATTGTTAAGTTGCATTTTTAGATATGAAGTCATTGGTGGTATCACATGAAAGTGAAAGAGCATTTTTGTTTTCCTTTCAAATAGTGAAAAAAAAAATCTTTGCTTAATGTGTGAAATATTGTGTTGTTTAACAGTCTTGTTTCTTTTGTTTGGAAAGTAAACCTGCATCAGACAAGTGTCACCACCAATGAGACACAGGTAGTCATATGATATTAAATGATTTGTTATGATAGTCAGGGCACTTAATGCTTGTGGAATCGTATTGAGTTCTGGCTACTAAGGCCTCTTTAGTCCTGAAGGAATTTGCTTTAAAATTTTATCACAAGTTTTAAAAAATCAGTAATGATTTGTAGTTGTAGACTTGGAGATATATCTAGTACTCTGCCAAAATTTTAATAATAGTTTATCTATGGAGGTCTACTCTATTTTTTGTTTCTGGACTGTCACAAAACTGACTGTTTCAAATTTGGGAATTTTACGAAAAAACCCTGAAAATAGCTCACACTATCAATAACTTTCAAAATCAACTGGTAAAACATGCGCTTAAATAAGTTTGTTTAATCTAAAGCTATTTATATGTAGGCCTATTAAGTTTACTTATATTGTTTTTCGTTTACAGAATCATT
Source organism: Phyllaplysia taylori (assembly GCA_032273245.1). Lineage (NCBI taxonomy): Eukaryota > Metazoa > Mollusca > Gastropoda > Aplysiida > Aplysiidae > Phyllaplysia > Phyllaplysia taylori. Next base: position 1,054 of record JAUKPP010249737.1, read on the forward strand.
GAAAGTCAGAAACTGTGCCAGTTTTCCATTCATAGAATTGTTATTTTTGCTTTCGATATAAATAAATAAAAGAAAACAGTAAAGGAAAGCTACATTCATTACCTTTATCTTTTTCATTTCAGTGCATAATGGCTATATCATCAATTCAAGGAATTGTCCATGTTGTCATGCTTGTTGTCATCATCGCCTTTGCCAGCCAATACCATCAGCTTGGGCTCCAGTACGAGGAACTGTTGAAGACTTGTAGCAATGGAAATGGAGTAAAACGTGAACAATCAAATGCCGGAGAACTTGCCATTGAGCCCACACATCTGGTCAAGGCCTCGGTTGTCAAACATAGTGTTCACTCTGATGACCTTGCACTGACATCATCTGTAGCTGCTGGCTCTGTGACAGTTGGTGTTGACATTTATCAAAGAACAGAGGAAATGAATTTGGAGCCATCACAGATTGGTCACATACCCCAAAGTCCTTTTGACTCTAGTGAAACAGCATTTCATGCAACTGAAAATTATTTCTCTGCAACAGAATATGCTGTGCTGTCTGACAAGGAGAGCTTCACAATAGATTCTGTGACAAATGTAGGTGATTTTTATTCTTCATCAGCAGAGCTGGAACACACAGATGTTCTTTCTTCTTCTAGTACAGTGGATAATGTGAATACACAACCTGAAGCGCCACCATCAAGGTCAGACGTTTCAGCCAACATTTATGTTCTCCCATCGTCCTCTTACACTGAACAGCAGCCTGTTGTGGACAACACAGAGTACATCAATAGAAATGTTCTAGCTTTGGGACAGAAGGCAACGTCAGATAACTTGAACTTAAGTTTTGATAATGATGCAAAGACTGCTGTTGCCTCTTCTGAATTGTCGGCAAGTACTCCCAAGGACAGCTTCATACCTACTCAAACTTCAGTTACGTTACCTTCACTAAACAAATATTTAGAGAGAATCTCAGATGATGAAAATTCTGGCTTCACAATTGAGCATGATAGCGAAACAGCTTGTGGAGGGGACTTGGAGTCTGGCTCATCTCCTCATCAAACAGCAGAGGATGTATGCACTTATGGAGTTGGTGGTAGTGATAGTCAACCTTGTGACAATTCTGTATCTCCTGTGAAAGTACAGACGACACAGTTTGAGGAACTTGAAGTCGCTGACTCTGAAAGCAGCACAAGTTTGACTGATGATGTGATGTGGTCACCTGGAAGACCCGTGGCCTCTGAGGAAACGGATTTCAATATGGAAGTCCTCGATGCTGCTGAGAAGAAAAAACTTGGTAAAGACGGCACATCTGTGTGGTGCAGTGACCTCGACAAATCAGGGACATCATGCCATTTTCAGAACCTTTGCTACAGCATGGTTGAGCGTGATTTTGTGTTCTTGAAAAGCGATGAGAGCAAAATTGAAACAACACATAAGGACTTTATGGAAGGCCAATTTTCACTCAGCTTGTCAGCAGTTCCTGATCATAATGCGTACACTTTCCGACCTGTGACTATTCCAGGAGACATGATTGATAAGTTTTCAGTAACCAACATGCTTAGACCTGCATTTCTCTTGAGCCGCTTCAAACCTGATAATATAATGCATGTTTTGCATGATGATTTGCTCCCTTTAGTACACACTCTGCATTTGTTAAAGTTTCAGCGTCAGGGCAATCGGTTTGATATTACCACAGTGTTTACAGACTTCTATGATGAAGGAGATTATCTGCCCTTGTATTCTAGTGTTTCCACAATGCAACCAATCGTTTTGTGGAAATCTAAAGTTTCCTCTGACTTCATCTGCTTCAAAAATGTTTACTTGGGACTATCAAATAGAACATTGTGGTACCAATATGGATTTACAGTTCCTCAGGGACCTTTAACTATTGACAAAGTAAGGACTGGTACCAGTGTAAGTAGGGCTGCCAAGCACATCTCAGGTAACTTGTCAGCTGAGTGTTTTTTCTGTCACAAGAAAAACTACATTGCCTTTCTCTCCCGGAAAGACACAAGAGTTGTTTTGAATGAGGGGGAGCTTATTCTAGCCTTGGCACGATCAACAAAACTAAAAGTTATGTCAATCAGTCTGGAAACTCACAGCCTAGCTGAAATTTTGACAATTGTGAAGAATTCAAAGGGAATTGTAGGAATGCATGGCTCGCTACTTTCACTGGCCACATTTCTGTCTCCTGGTAGCATTGTTATAGAACTCTTCCCCTATGCTGTCAACTCATCGAAATATACACCATTTAAAAGTATGTGTGAACTAGGTGCATTTAATCTCATTTACAAAGCATGGACAAACCCAAGCAAAGACAGGTCTGTTTTTCACCCAGACTGGCCGGCTAAAGCAGGTGGTATCCTTCACTTGCCAAAGGCCGTTCAAAAACAGATCATGGACCAAACAGAAGTGCCGGATCATTTATGCTGCGAGGATCCATCTTGGTTGTATCACATTTATCAGGATACTTTGGTAGATATTGATTCGGTAGTTGCTTTAACTTTTGCAGCATTGTCAGAAGCTGATGCTTATTTGAATTCGTCAGTGGAAGGTGACAGTGCAGGTGAATTGGCTTCGGAGCATGCATTGATTTTTCCTGGGCCAGTGAGATCATTACTTTGCAATCTTGTGAACGATTCATCTGGGAAAGGAGCTTTTAACGTATCATGGAGTGCGCCTTGGAATGTGGAATTTGTTGCCTATGAGACTTTTTCTTACCATCTCCTGTTTCAGCAGAGGGGTATAGACATTCTGCATGATGTCAAGCTTCCACATTATGTGAGGAAGTATTCCCTGCAATACAAAGGGAACCATTATGATGCAGAATACAATGTATGGTTGAGAGCAGTTTTTGACAACACCAGAAAAAGTGCTCCCAGTTTTGTTTCGTGCCTTGCCCCGAGATAGCAGAGAACAGATGTCTCTCAAACTCACAGCTGATACATTGAAATTTTTTTGTTTTTGTACAGTATGTAGGCTAATCTTGAAAATTTCTTGCTAAGTGGAAGGTGCTAATTTTTTTCATGTTGCAGAAACTGAATCTGTTTTAATGACTCTGAATGTTTTGATTACATCATATCATGTAGGACTCTGAGACGTCTGCTCCCTCCACTGCCTGTCTATTTCTGGGTTGATACCCGTAGCATGTCCATTTCTTCCTGGTTGCCCACAGGTATGTGCATTTTCATTGGGAGGGGGGGGGGGGGTAATTATTAGTGTGTCCATAATGCTCATTATTAGCGAAAGAAACGTCTATATTATCTTTTCCATAATTTCTCTTTTGTTCCTCTTTGCCAAATGATATTTCGAGAGTATTTTTCAATAGCTTACCTCTAAGAAGCAGTCCAAATGAACAAAAAGACACAGCTGATCCTATTCCTGATCATGTAAGCAACCAATTCATACCAAGTCTACTCTCCCTCCCCCTTTGAATCAACTCCAAAACAAACCCTGGCAAGCCCCTGAAACCCCCTTATTAAACTGACCCTAGTCGGGGGAATGATATGGGTTGATTGTATCCAACTGTACCCCCTCCCTTTCCTCTTCTCACTCCGGACTGATGAGCTTTGTATGAACTCTGATGGAAGGCTACTTTGGAAACTCCTCCTATGTTGACAATGACAAAAAATCTCACAGAAACTCATTACAATATTTTTTCTTTTTTTTTTCCCTCGAAAATCTTATCTTCCATTTATTTCCTTTTTCCTACTTCTAAATGAATAATAATGGAGTAATGTATGTGGTGCTAATGAGCAGACAAGCGTGCAGCCATTTCATGAAAAATAAGGTGGTATCATCACTTTCGGTGTGCAACCAGGAAATTGACACACAATGGAGAAGAGACACACTATGGAGTCCTCTAGGAAACTTAGAGACCTTGTACATACTTAATCATGTTTAATGTAGAATAAATGCCAAGAATACTTGTTCTTGTTTAATCCTTTTTTTCTTCCCTTTTCAGATTTTGCTTGGATGTATGACTTAGCCCCTTTAGACGATGATCAAACCTCTGCGACAATTAAATAAAATCTATAATTTTGATGCCTGTTTGAAAGGGAAGGAAATAGGCTTGCACTACATGATACCAATAATGTCCATTGTAGTGTGACAAGCAAAAACTTTAGTCACATTTTGGCCATATGAAGTTAGTGGCAACCCTAGAAACACTAACATTTCCCCTTCAACAGTTGAAAAATTATCATGTTAACTCAGTGAGGTACAGAGATTTGATTTTTTAAGGGTCTCCATTCACACACCTAAGTTAGAACAGAAAAGGGTAGAAAAACTTTCCACAACGAAGTGTGTCGATTTTTAGACAGGAGACTGAGTTTTCCTCATAAAAATATTCGGCTTTGTTAAAAATAGATTCTCGTACTTCCTTTTATTACAAGATAAAAGAAAACGATTTCTATTAACCCATAGTGACTTCACAGGGTTATTGCTCCATTATAGGACCAGCAATTCATATTTGGACAGATTGCAAGCCATATGATGAAAATACAACTTGGGACTTGTTTGTGACAAGTTGGGTAACAAATGTTCAGTGAGCATTCTCCAAGCCTAGCAAGTGAGTGTTTGAGACCAGTGGCAATGTCTGGTAGTTTACTAGTAAAAAAACATGTATTAATTTTTGTTTATTTCAGGTGATCACATGAAAACTACATGTAATAATACAGTGGAACCCACTACTAAATAGAAGTAGTTAGGATGAAGCAAGCACCTCGAATTATCTGAGTTCAAATTAAGCTTCTAAACAATGGAAGAGATAAAGAGACCATGTCCGTGTAAGCATTTCACAACCCGTCATGTATGTTTTGCTGCGAGCCGATGGTAATAATTCTAATACTAGTACTGTGTACATGTAGGTCTAGTACTCAAGTAGTGTAAGTAAAGTTATGACGATACTGACCCCATGCATTCAAACACGTGGTCCAGTCATAGCTGATCGGCTGGACCCGGGCTCGAATTTGAATTAAGCAGATTTTTTGTAGACAAGGCATTTGGTAATTCGAATTATGCAATTATATTTAATTGATACAAAGAAGGGAAAAATCGTTTAGTCTGACAATGATTCGAACTTTAAAAAAAATCGAATAATCAGAGTTCGAATTAAGTGAACTCCACTGTATGTTCTTGATTCTTTTTTTGAGTAATGACATGCATTGTGTGAAATTTTAAGTCTAGAAATGATCTTAATAATCATCAACCCCTGTGTACTTACAGGAGGTCATACATGATTGCTTGCTGTTGTGTTCACTGCATATTATTTGAAGGAAGGAAGACTTTTGAAAAGTTTAAAAAAAACTTGTGTTTTTGGATTTTGAATTTGCCTGACACCAAGTCGAAAGGTCACCCAGCGTAATGTGTAAAGCTTGTAAAGAAGTCATCCCATTAAAGATTTTACCATTGATATTGAATTATAGGTTATTCTGGGCCTTGATAGTTTGGATGTCTATAACGAATTGACCTGACAGATTGCTGAGAACGAAACTGTTTTAATTATTGAGAAGTGATTGTATTGTCATTGTTACAAGTTGGTTTTTAGATTAGGGTTGCACTGATTCTCTTAAGCTGCTCTATGGTTGTACATACATGTATTAAGTTGCAAATGTATTATTTGATCCTGAATCAAGGTTGCACCTTTTCTGTTAGGCTGCTCTTTAGTTGAAGTTTTACATGTTATGCTCATGTTGCTTGAACGCAGGGAAGTTAACTTTTGTGTTTTGTATAGTTTGGATGCTATGAAATTAAGTTTATATGGAGAGGTGTTCTTGGTGTGTACCTCAATACTCAGGGCTTTCACTTTCAGTCATGCGTGAAATACAGTAGAAGCCACATATCTCGACGTCTGTTAACTCGACATTTGGCTTAAGTCGACACGATTTGGAATTCCCAACTTTTTCTTTATTTACTACATCAACTTTTTCTTTACTCAATGTGATTTCAATCGACCCAGCAATGTCGACTTATGTGGGTTCTACCGTAATCAAATAGATAATTTATTCAGTTGAATTTGCTGTACTTGGAATATCACCTTTTTTCAAATTTGCTTTTAGTCCAGGGATATTTTTAAAATTTGATTTTAGTCAGAAGGTAGTTTGGTTTTGGTTTGGTTACCAGTTTTACGTCCCCTGCAACACTGTAAGGTCATTTAAGGGACGGGCCACTTCGACCCTGCCTGTCAGGGCTAACCTAGACTGAGAGGGAAAAAATCCCAGCAGAAAAAAATCCAGATTATTCGGGACCGGGGATCAATCTAGGGTCTTCCCACATGATAGGCGAAGAGCCTAACCATTACTCCACAGCGCCGGGCGCCGGTTCAGAAGGTGGTTGGTCATTTAAAAATCTTGCTTTTGCTGCCTATGCACAAGGATGTTGACCCTTTCTGAATCATTCCATCCAGGAGCTTTGGTCTTTCTTGCTTTGATCAAGTTTGAATGTGAACTTTGCCCAGAATCAGTATGAGATCTGTGTATTGGACGGATGCTTGGTGTTCCTATGTGGCTTGCTCCTTTTATTTTTTTCTATAATGCTATTACTGTATTGTCCTAGCCTACGACTGCCACCTGGCACTGGAATGATTTTAAGTTCTTGATGGTGCCATGACGTCAGATGTCAGTACAAGAAATAAACCAAACTGTATGTTGGACTTGGAAGGAGCCTATTTGAAAAAAAGTTTTCATAGATGACCTTATTGCTGGTTGATTTTGATTGTGGTTTTGAGTCCCTTTTAAGGCTGTCCTTAAAGAGAGTGGCCTCAGATTTTAGCCCATCTCTGATAGGATTGGGCTCAAAGTTGAAACTCTGAAAAACTCTGGGTAAGATCCCAGTGATTACAATTGAGTCTCTGGTTCCGCATTCTGGCATTTATTGGTAATCCACTAAGTTTATTTTTATTGATTACGCTAATGAACAGAGCAAAACGTTCATATTGCAAAGCCTAAATAGCACCGTGTTTGGGGTTATATATATAGAGCTCACGGTTTTCTTGGTTGCTTTTCTTTTTTTTTAAAAGAGCTGATTTCTTTATTTTGCTTCGGCCTTTTTTTCTTACTGAGAGAATAAAACGGAGCGCTAAATACGATTAACCTGTTTGGCTTGTTTACCAGTTTTACATCCCCTGCAACACTGTAAGGTCATTTAAGAGACGGGCTACTTTGACCCTGTCTGTCAGGGCCTAGAGGGAAAAAATCCCATCATAAAAAACCCAGATTGTTTGTGCGTGAGATTGAACTAGAGTCTTTCGCATGGCATGCAAAGAGCCTAATCATTACACCACAGCTTCCTCAAATATAATATTTTTGAGTAAATGTAGTGATTGATATATATGTTTCAATTGTACAATATTGTATTGCTAGAGAAGATTTGTTAGGATTATGTTAATGTCTTTGTGTTTTCTTCAGTTAAAGTGCTAGGTCTGAGTGTTAAGAACAAGAAATACGTCAACAAAAGGAGAAAATCACAGATTTGGACAAGCTCTCGTAATTTGTATGGTAGTCTACAAAGAGCTTAAGATTTTTTAACCTTCACTTTTCGAAACATATCCTTCCGTTGCATCATCATGCACGAAATCTGCTACCAGTAGCAGAAACTAACACTTTCACTCTCAGGTTCCGACTGAGAAGTTAAGTCTTCAGTACATCTTTTCCTTTTCTCTATTTCTCTGAGATCAATCAGTTTTGCTTTCAGCCTCGTCTTTGAAGATTATGATGAGAGTATTCTGAAGGCTTGTCTTCTCAGTTTTTAGGTTTTTTAAGCATCAGCTTTTAGGAAAAGATTATTTAATTTTTTACAGGTAAAAGCGGACACTGCAGATTGTATGGCTTTTATTTGCATCATTTTTTACCATTCCATTTGAATGTAAGTTAGCTGAAGTGTTGTTGCACGTTTGTTGCTGTTATCTTTACCAATAGAAGTGGAAATACGTGATACGTGTACTTGCAAAGATCTCAAGAAGAAGTCAGTCAGTAGTGAAAGCTGAAAGATATCTGTCATTTGGAATATCTGTCCAAGGGGTAGACTTCCGTTGACCTGAATGCTTATCAATGTTCTTTTGATCTATTATGTCAAGTTGATAATCCACAATTGATGGGATGACATGAACTGTCATTAGTTTTTCCAATATTTGTAGGCACCACCTGTCCCAGGCTTGATTGCAGAAGGTTCTTAATCTTAAGGGTCTGTACATGATGTAGTACAGTCCAGTGGTTGAGGGTTATGAGAGTTTGTTGATTCAAGTAGTCCAAGACTCCGTTAAAGCCTTAGGTTGAACTTCTTTTATTCCCTGCTGTGCAATACGATAAGCTGCAAAACACGTTGCTTCTACCTTTGAATTTTGATTAAAATATGCATGAAAGTGAAAAGTTGATGTAAAATGTCATGTCTTTATAATTATGGCCAGAATGCAAACAGTTTAGTCTTATAGGGCTAGTACACTTTTGAAAAGTTTATGGTGTATTGCATTGCTTTTTCTTGATACTCATTGTATTCTTTGCATTTGTGGGTGTTGAATGGCCGTGTAATTTCTATGCTTGGATATAACTTGTGTGTGTGTGTGTGAGTATTAATGTGTGGATGTACAAACATGTTGTTTTGAACTGGAAGATCATTACTATGCTTATGTGCGATCTATGCATAAAATTTTTAATTTTAAGTCAGTTGGAAACCATGCCATTGCATGTATCATTTGATGATGTTTTTTTCAAAGTTGTGTATGAGAGAAATTAATAAAAAATGAACGTCAAAATCAAACAAAATGGCTTTAGAGGACGCTTGCTTGATTTGTGTCTTCTTAGTAGTTTGACTCTTAGTCTTAGAGGGTCTGAATTTTCATTCTTACGTTTTTTGTTTTACGTGTAGGCTGTTACAACAGTGCACCCACATCATGTGGCCTACGTATGTGATGTGTGCATGCATAAATTTATTTGTTCACACCTTTGAAATTTACTACCGGGTACAGCAGTTTGTATCTCTGCTGGCAAGGCATCAAACCAAACATGATTGCAGAGAGGGTGAAAGAGAAGGATCGGAGAAAAAGCAAGGGAGAGAGGAGGATGAAAGAGCTATAGAAAGAGGAGTAGTATAGAGAGAAGGGAGAAAGTGAGAGAGAGAGAGCGTAAATAACAGTCTAATCAGCTCAAATGGACTGTTTAGAGAAGTAGAGAAGGATCACAAACATCACAGACTTTCAGAGACTAGATAGATGTTCAAGTAGCCTACAAGAAGACAGCACACATACATTTTATGATTTAACAAGGATTTTAAATTCCCATGTTGTTTTTCTCTTTAGACATGATATAATAAAACGTAATTTTTCTCTCGTCTCATAGACCCCTGTTATTTCGTGTTTCGGCAACATGTAAGTGTATTTTTTAAAACTTTTAATTTTAAGTGGGTGCTCGACAGGGCCTCTGAGTCTGGTGTTGTAGTGTTGTCTGCTCTTTCTAGTTCTTTATATGTGGTGCTGTTCTTAATCTACTTTCTGGCACTAAAATACATATATATATATGTAATGAATATTATGTTATTATTTTGCATTAAGGTCTTTGTAACTCCAAATGCAACACATAATATGATTCTTTGAAAGGTAGAAACCACACACAAAGTTTAACAACCATTTCTCATTTTCTGTAACATGAAAGCTCCATGAGCCGCCTGATTCTTGAATGACCCTATTGGGATTCGAACCCAGCCGTCTACTCCGAAAGCCAGCGCGACAATGATGTTGTTGGAAATGTACCACTTGTCTCCAAAGAAACATTTTGTTTTAGACAGATGTAAATGTAGATTGTAGTAGTGGGATCCACGAAGCTAGTCGGTAGTTTTTTCGACTAATAAATGCTCTATTCCAAAATAGCGTAAATTCAATACTGGTAAGCAAGTAATTTCCAGCTTAAGTCGTCCCGCCAGTACATGATTTTGTGAGCAACTGCAAATACAACCGATTATAGAGTAAAACATTTAGACGAATGCCACTGGTGACTAACTTCGTGCATCCCACTCTCGGAGGTGTTTCCATAGAAACATTGTGCTAGAAATAGGTTCAGGTTTAAATCCAAACCATTATTATACTCTAGGTTGTTGCAGTCTCCATAGAAACACTGTAGGGGAGAGGGTGGAGACTTGGCACAGGCATGATTCTTATCTGCCAAAAGTAGGCTTCTGAAGTTCTACGGTACCGTACATAAAGACTCCTACATGTCATGTACAACTTTTTTAGTATCGCTCAACGAATGCACTCTTAGAGGGAAACTAAACTACTTGTATTGCATTCCAAAGCGCTTGCTCTTCAGTTTTCTAGGGTGGGCCAGTTTTTAAACGGATATTTTTCCAGCAATTTATAGTTTCAAGCACACTGGATGGATCTTGTCGTTGCCTTTGGCCTTGTGCAAAGAGTTCATCCTCCTACTGATATCCTGCTTTCCTCCCATTCTCCTTGCTGATGAATATAAAATATATATAATGTATTTGTTCAAGTACACGTAATTACTTTATTGCGTACCGTATACGCTATTTTTCTCAACAACCTCAGGTGAGGAGACATGGGGCAGCCTAGGAAGTAGGTCTGCAGCAAAATCACTAAGGCAGTAAGACATTCACACGCTAATTCTAATTGTCTCGACTGTCTCACACTAGCTCCCAATTTAAATGGAGTATTTTTTTATGAAGTTCAATAGTACAAGAAAACAACGCAGAGTTCACTATGTAACAACGCAAAGTTTACTAGATCTCTAGAGGCCTATTTATGTGCATGCTCTTTTAGATTTCTGCCCTCGCTCCAAACAATTAGACTTGTGTAGCCAAGGCCCACCGGCGCTGTGGTGTAATGGTTAGGCTCTTCGCCTTGCATGCCGGATCGATCCCCGATCGCGGACAATCTGAGTTTTTTCCTAATTGTAGTAGCCCGTCTCTTAAATGACCTTACCGTTTTGCAGGGGACGGAAAACTGGTAACAAGTGGTACCCAAACCAAGCCAAGACCCTATAGGCTTATATTTCGAAGTTTTGTTGTTCATGATTCAGACTTGATCTACTCTTTAGGTTTTGAAAATAAAGAAAGGCTTAGGTCTACTACTTTCTGTGGCAATAATAATAAAAAAAAAAAGAAGACAAATGTCTTTTTTTTTTCTTCGTCCTATATCTCTCCCACGTGTCACACGTCTCCCCAGGGCTTGATCTACGTTGCTTTCGGG
>JAUKPP010249748.1:0-22953 GCA_032273245.1 Phyllaplysia taylori
GGTGATGGAGAAACCAAATGAATTAAAGTAGCTTGTTAGAGGCAGAAAAAACACACACCTCATTACCCCCGAAGTTATATATCTTTACAATAATTATATGACGATGCTTGCAACCCATGAACTATTTTGTGTCCTTTCAGTGCTGTCGAAAAACAACAAGCCCGTGAACACAAGTATATTGAATCCCCACGTTCACCTGCTCGGGGAGGATGCTGCTTGCATAGCCTATGTCAGGTTAACACAGTTCATTGACAGGTATCAGTTATATGTGCGGTAGTCTTAGGTGTTTAGAGATATGTGCAGGCCTCTGCTTTTGGGGGCTCTTTTACCCTCTTCATAGTTATTGTAAGGCTTAGAGCATTCGACTTTTGTCAATTGAATGGCATACATCTCTGTTATCACTTTATAAAGAGTGATACATGCTCTCTGGTGTAATTCTGAGCATAATGCCAAGTAATTTGACCTGACATGGGAATCAGGTGTTTTTGGAGGGCGCACTTTCTCTACTCTCTACATATGATGCCAGCCTTTTAAACATTTGTTTATTGAGAATTACATCTATAGTTGTTAACAGTTTGTGTCATTTCTTTATTAAAGTAAAGATTGAATACTTTGTGTTTTGGACATCTTTTTGTAAGTTAAGCAACATGCCCATTGGCCTACTGAGAAATTTGCTTTTTTCTTATGCATCATTGTTATAACAGTATTCAAATTTGTAAATAGCTATACTTTCTAAGCTGTTGAAAGATAGGACGGCTGGCTGAAAAGAAATGCCTTCAAAGCCATAAAGTCCAAACCCATAAATAAAAGAACACAGAATTTACAGGGTATAGGCTCAAACCCTTTGCTAACCGCCATACAAAGTATAATCCGTGTGTGACATCACAGATGCGAATAATTGCCTGCATCAGAAAATGTGTTTGCAACTCCATCAGAAGAAAAATGGAGACATCAGTACCCCTGCGTTTGCAAAGAAGTGCAGTGATTTAGTTACTACACAATCCTCACCTTAGACAGCTTTCATTCTTTCTTGAATTCACAAAGGAGAAGCACTTTGTACCGTAAGGAATTCAATTAAAGCACGTTGTTTCAAACGGAGGGTCACAGAGGTTGCTATTTTTCTTCTGACAGTGTTGCTCAAATTAGTTTTATGACGCAAGAAATTCTGTAAATCTATGAAGTCATACATGCATCAAATTTTGTATGCTGGTAAGTAGAAGGTTTGAGTCTATACCCTGTAAATTTTGTGTTGTTTCACTAAAGCATTTTGTTTTTACTGCCTTGGAGACATTACTTTTCAGCTGGCTCTCGTAGGTTAAATACTTTTTTGTGCCAATGTCTTTGTAGTTACTGGGTGCATATTTGCGGCAGCCTATATTCACCCAGCCACTCACTCTGTGCATATATGCGCCAGGCCCCAGAATCCTGATCACGTCACGGTTGGCTGCGTGTGACTGATAGGGTTCTTTATCCTTTTTCCCATGTGACTACAAAGTGTTAACAGTCATGAATTGCAATATTGTGTAAACTGTAGGCTACACTTTTGACTTTTGATAGCAACTAATTTTTTTCTTGGTTTGTTCCTTCTCCCCTCCCTTTCTTTCCTTCCTCCCCGTGGTCCTCCAGAAATGGACTTCCAATCACCAAGCACTCGGAGGAGACCAGAATTTGGCAGCGGAAAGACGGCAAGTGGCAGAATGTCCATTTCCATCGGTCAGGCTCGCCCACCACAGAACAAGGAAATAAATAGTTAACTGATGGCTATGATGCTGGATAAATTAATCTATTTTTCCTTCTAGATATTCAAGTAACTGTACGCTCACTGCCCATGTCGGCTCATGACTAGATCAGCTGAAATCTGAACTATATATTTCCTTCCCCAACTTTTATGGGCTCACCTGCCGGGTGTTCTCTGTTTTCATGAGTTTGATGCATTTTTTCCTAAAACAAATCAAATAGCTGATGATGTTTGGTAAGCGTTTCTTCGTTGAGCAGTTGTGGGCAAGAGCCAAGTTGCTGGCTGACTCTGAACGTAAGCGCAACAGTTTTTGTCTTTCTCCCCATGTGTCCCAACCATCCGTGTGGATTGGAAACGACGCGGGGAGACTGGTGTGTTCCATCACTACACGCCTCTGTGTGTGTGTGTCATGTGTCGTTGTGCAGAGGCGGTGATGTGCTTGTCTCCAGCCCCACTGTTGGAGGCACGGCGGTGTGTGACTTGTGGGTTCGGATCTCTGTGTGTGTGCTCGTGCTGTGTGACACGCGCGTCAGCCACGAGGCAGGTACACACCGGTCGCTCACTCACCCACGGTCTGACAGTTGACTGCTGTCTGGACACTTCATCTTTTGTACCCGTTCCATTTTTCCAATCCCTTCGATAGATGAAAGACATGGTGTTTTCATCAGCTATATACATATACATCATACATTATATGCATATTTTTCATTCTCGTCTTTTCTTTATTGTCAATGTGAGGTGAAAAAGTTGTGCTGGTGTTGCGAATTTTCCCCATATTTTCTTCTTTTTTTGTTTAATTGTAAGTGTGCATGACTGCACATATGTGTCCATTTGTTGATGCGGAGACCTAACACTTGACTACAGCTGTACCATCTTCCTGAGATGTCAGTTGTGTTTGACTGGTGTGTGAGATGGCAGGGGCTGTTTCATAGTCTGTGGTGTTCACCTTCTTTTTCATATTTCTTTAAACAACATGGCTGTAGCAAGCTTCCAATGGGTTTCCATCTGTACATTTCATGTGTGAAAGAGGCAATTGTACCTTGTCTTCTCCTCATTTCACACGGGAGTTGCCAGTTTTAAGATTCTGTGCACATTTTACTTGGGTAAAATAGTAGTGCTTATAATGCAAATCTTTTCCCTTTTTGCCATTTGGAACTTATGTGTATTATTCAGAACTTCAAATAACGAAGCACTTGCTGATACCAGTGGTGTGTATTTGTATTAGGGTACTTTGTCAAGTTGGTAACACCATGTCCATGTGTACTAAGCCATTAGTAGTTATTTTATTGTGACAGTTCTGAACAGACTCAGAGTTAGAGTCTTGAGTAGTGCAGAATTTGATGCAATTTTTGTACATGTTTTTATAGCACGGCAGTTTTCTCCATGTGATATTTTTGGCTGTCAAATTTTTGTAGCTTCAAATACCTATTCAAGGAAATATTCTCTGGACTGCTAGAAAGTTTGCACAACAGTGTTGTACCCCTTAGACAGTTTAGCCTTGTATATTGAGCGGGACAACTCTGCACTGTCAGCATTTTAGCAATGTCAGTGGAGGAGGTTTAAAGTGTATTTGAGATCTCCCTCTTGTTGTTGACGAGGATATGGAAGTTTTAGCTGTGATTGCCGATTTGTTTTTACTATTTGAGGTTTTTATTTTTCTAAAGTTTTGTTTTCCCACTGTTGTCCTTGATGTCTTGTTTCACTTATTGTAATGCACGTACCCATTCCTCGGTGCACTCGACAATTTTATCCATGCTGTGAGCACCAATTTGTTCTTTTTAGTTCTGCCTTGTGTTGGCTTTTTAAAAAAAGAAATAACTCCCCTAGTAGAGGTGGTGTGTTGTGTTTAGTTTTACCTCATTACTCTTTTTACCAAGTATGAAGATGTTTCACAACAATGGGAGAGGGAACTTTGGTTTTACCCATATTTTATTTTTATATACGTATATCATCAAGTTTGGCGTTTTTCCCCCCCTCCAGCCTCTTCCCCTAGTGTGGAGGTTTTCTAGTGTATTCCTCAATGCTTTACTTTGTCCCCTGTGTAAATGCAGAGCGTGTAGAGCACCCGTCTGTTTGTCCATAGCCACACTTGTCCCTATAGCGTGTATCAAAGCATGGTCATGTAGTGTGCTAGAGAGACACATAATTCATTCAGGACTTTGCTCCGACAGCACACAATATTCTGCTTATTATCATTTCACCTGGCGCTAGGGTTGGAGAACGCATAGGTTTTTGTCTTCCTCCTCTAAGTTTGGTGGGTGATTGCAACATCACGTCACAATAGTTTGAGCGCTAGTATCATTATATTCAATCTAGAGATCACTCTATTAATCTTGTGCAAGATCTTGAACCACATTTAAGCACTTCATTCTGTTTCCAGTGTGATTGCTTCATTAGTTTGATGATGATGATGATCAAAGTAAATTGTCAACTGGACTAACTTTCCGCTGTTGTGAAGAAGGCATGCGATGATAATAACGTGTTTCCCATGTTGCTGACTGCACTGCATCATCATCACAAATCATCCAGACCTTTGTGAACGGAGTCAGCGAGAATCTTTCCGCAGTCTCGCAGGACGCGATTGTCGCACACCATCATGCACACGTTATTTCTCCGGCTGCTCTCGGTGCCAAGTCACAATGTCAGCGTCACAGTGTTTGTGCAATGAGCTTTTAACAACTTTTCTTCCCTTTTATTGTCTGATACAAAGATATGCATACAAGGATGTATTTGATATTTCCAGGAACTGACCTAACGATCAAATGTTGTTGTGTGTTGACGTGTCGGGTGGTGACCATGTCAAGTGAGAGTGCGAGAGCGGGTCATTGGGTGCCATATCTTGCTAGCTTTGTGTATTCGCCCATGTCACATTTACACCCTTACCCCCCCTTTTCAACCCTTGCATAATTAAAGTGGGACGTAGATGAGTAGCAACATTATCCCTGGGAGGCGTTTGGAAGGGAGGAGAGATACATTATAAGTGGATTACTTGATCAGTTTAGTGGACAATAATTCATAGTAAATGTATGCGGATGCTGCGCAAGAGAAAAGATGTCATCCTTAAGAGACAACATTAGTGTATGTCACTGAGTGTACACATGGGTGTAGAAGAGTGCTTGTTTGCATTGCATCCAAGCATAACTGCGAGTTAGCGTGTATGATTGAGAATATTGACTTTATGACATAATATACGTGACTGATGAATTGGGTGCTTCTATTATTAGTAACACGTTCACAATGAAGTTCTGTCGACAAATTAGAAGAAAACAACAGCAGCAAGAAACAGGTGAAATGTCCAGTGACTGCTTCATTAGTTTGATGATGATGATGATGATGATCAAGGTAAATTGTCAACTGGACTAACTTTCCGCTGCTATGAAGAACGCATGCGATGATAATAACTTGTTTCTCATGTTAATCATTTATAGAGGCCCCAGCTTCTTTGGCTGTTTTAGCCAAAACGGTTGCAAGAGGAGATGCTGGAGGGACTTAAGTTTACTGAACAGCCTATATGAAACAGTGTTGAGGTAACAAACACATGTATTCACCTAGGCAGAAGGTTTATTGGGTATCTTGTTGTCCCATCCACCTATACGTCAGAATGTGTGTTCTGTAACACCTACTCAGATCGAAAAGAGCTCACTGACATAAAGTCTAGTTACGTGAGGGGAAGAAACTTGTAGAACTTTTACATTATTATCACCTCCTGGAGTGATGGGTAACCTGGAACGATGGGGTATTTTAACGAACAATTATTATTTTTCTACTTGAGGAGCCATTTATCGTGCAGGAAAACTTGGCATAATTATGTTCAGGTACTGGGAAGGAAAAACTATTTCATATAATAATAGAGTATGCCACATTTTGTTCCAGTGTGAATGATGAACTAAACTTTTTTGACTATATAAATCCATGTACATAAGAAAACTCAACGGTTGTCTATAAGATTTTGTTACATATCTACATGTTTTTTCGAAATCAATATTTTTCACATGTTCAATCAATCTCTCTGCACTATATGTAGTCCTTTTGCAATTTAATTCCTCTTTCTTGTTTCAAGACAACTTTGTCGGTATCAAACTTGGTTTATATGATTCCTTCTTTTTCCTTTTCCAAGCTGATCTTACACAAAATGAAATTTTGAATTCATGAAAGTGTAAATTATTATAACCAGTCTTGCTTATAAGACAAAGTTATATATATTTTTCACACTATTTATTGTAGTTTTTTTTTTTTTTTTTTAAATCCTCACCCCGATCTGTACTAAAATTATCATGTAAATTAACTTTCCATTTATATTCCATACATGTCACATGTTAAAGATGCTTTATTGTAATTGGTATACAAACTTATCGATAGAGAAGTCTTCACAGGGGTTTCATGACTTGATTTTGTATTAAACAATTATTAGTAATCAGTAGACTAACAGGATGAGATTCATGAGCCAGTTTGAACAGTAGCAACATCATCATGGACTGGAAGCTCAAGTGTAGAGGTCTGTACTAGGAAGAAACATGGGCCGCATTTTGGGGCCCTCGTCCTGATCTATCTGACTCAGGGAATTCAGGTGTGAAGATTCGCTTGCGTCTCCTGAAAACCTTGATAAATCTGTGAATTTTTGAGAGGCCCTTCCTTTTGATGGTATCTCTTCCATACCCTACTACAGCTGTAGAGACAGAAATCCTTGATAGTTTTGTGGGGAAGCTAGTGGAGATGGCATCATCTCTAGTGAACCGAGCTCTACCCCAGTTTGGGGTGTTGAACCTCAACCTTTAAGTTTTATTCTCCGTACTGTCAGACTATCAGCTCTCTTATAATAGTGACACCTAGTTTTATTATGTTTTTTTCCTTGTGACTTGTAAAATATTTCAACTGCTCTGATTCAAAATACGCAACTGTTTTTCCTCGACTTGCTCACTCCTATCTCCTAGAGACATGCCCAGACAGCTTATGAATATTCAGTCTTTTGTTAGTGCAATCTTGCAAATCTTAATGTTGCCCCAGTCAAGAAGAGAGTACAGTAGTTCAGATAATACTGTTGCCTTGATGTACTGTCCAGGCGCTTTCCTGCTAACCGCATTTATTCTCTAGTAATCGAACAGAAAATTATTACCAGGAAATTCAATAACAGAGAAAGTGACAAAGTTATAATTCACTTTTGGATTGATCTATTGTAAAATCACATTTTGAAAACTAGACATCTTTTTCTCTCTTTGTTTGTGATGTGCCTGCAAGATATTTTCAGATTTAGTATTTTTGTTCTTTATTTCATTAGTCCCTTTTTTCCAGAGGAAAAGTAATTCTACCTGGCTGTTGCCCAGCCAGACACTTTATTAGCGCTTTACATATAGTGTCCCTTATCTTTGAAATAAATCATTTTAAACAATTCAATAAGGACTATGAGATATTTTTATCCGTGTACATGTGTTATGTCTTCTGTATAGGTGAAGTGTCTGTGGTATAATGGTTAGGCTCTTCGCCTGTCATGTAGAAGACCTGAGTTCGACCCTGGTTGCGGACGATCTGCAATTTTTTTCTGCTGGCATTTTTTCCCTCTCAGCCCAGGTTGGCCCTGACAGGCAGGGTCAAAGCAGCCTGTCTTTTAAATGACCTTACAGTGTTGCAAAGGCTGTAAAACTGGTAACCAAACTAAGCCAATCTTGTTTCTGGAATGGAGCCCAAACACTGGTGGCCTCAGTCATGTGATTTTAAGAGTGAAGAGAGAACACAGAGGAAGAGGGTTTGAATCCTACATGGAGTATATTATGTGCGACTCTGTGAAATGGGACCAGATGTCGCTCAGACCCAAGCTGAGATGTAGGTTAAAAATGGCAAAATGCTGGTATTTTTAGAGATATTTTTTCATCTGAAAAGCTTCATTGATATGAGTATGTCATCAATCAATTTATGAAATGTTTTATTGATCTGAATGCTGTAAATCAGCTTTTAAGACCTTTTTAAATGGCGTATTTAGCCGACTTTATGAAGGTCAAGACAAATTTTTAAACAAGTGAAAATCTTCATTATTAACTTCCCTGTTACTTGAAAGCATCTGCACTTGTTTATGTTGCCATGGAAACAAGTACATGTGCTTTCATTTTGGCATCTGCGACTATTATTTTGCTACATCTGATGAACAGAAAGTAAGTTACCGTACCACTTTAAATATGATTTTCTCAAATTGTATTTTCACGCCCTTAATAAGAAATTGTTACAAAAAATGTATACCTTGAAAATTAATGAAGCTTTTTAGATGGTTTAAAAAACAAAATGATCTATAGAATTAGAAATGGAATGGATTCAGTAACCCCCAAAATGCAGTCCGTTCCTTTTTTTCAGAGAACCCCTCAAATATAGCCTATCCAAACTGACACTGATACATGATCTTTGAGGCAGATAGCTTTGATCCATGCGGCTACACACACTGGCAAACCAATGGAGATGCTCCGAAACATTCTTTCTCACATGGGAATCTAAACTGCGACTCCTGCCTCATGCGGTGAGCTTGATAAAGAGTTTTGCTATTCACTATCAGACCTTGTTTCTGAGTCTGCCCATCGGCCTCTCTTTGTCATCTTGTCTTTATTAGCGTCTGTGGTGTAATGGCTAGGTAATTTGCCTATCACAGAGATGGTGGCAGTTCGATTCCCTAAATTGGACTAACATCTCCATTTTCCTATTGGGATATAGTATTCCTCTCTCAGTCCCTGCCCAGGTTGGCCCTGACAGGCAGGGTCGAAGTAGCCCGTCTCTTAAATGACCTTACAGTGTTGCAGGGGATGTAAAAATGGTAACCAAAAACAGCTGTGGCATGAATGTCAATTCCTGGGAGGTTGATGCCCTGGACCGAACCAAGTGGAAAATGCAAAGCACCAGGGGGACAAGGACTATAGAACGCATCAGAACTGCTGACATTCAGGAAAAGAGGAAATGTAGGAAGCAGGGCTCGTGCTCTCTGTTCTTCATTCCATGCAGTGTCTGTGGGAGACCCCGTGCCTCATGGATAGGGTTCCTATTGCACATGAGGACCCATATCGACAGATGACTTGCCTGCCTTCTGGTCTGTCTGAACAAGGGGGAGACTCCATCAACCATATCGTTGCATAAGGGCGAATAGTGCAAAGACTGTAGTGGGATATTCATCTCTTTGCTAAGCAATCAGCGATATTTTGGAGATAGTTCCTCCAAATTTCATGTCGGCGCCTATGCTATACTATACATACACATGGTTTGGTTTGGTTTTGGTTTTACAGCCATTGTAACACTGTAAGGTCTTTTTAGGGGTGGACTACATGTCGTAATTCAATCCTGTCTGTCTCGGTCACCCCTGCTGAAAGGGACACAACATTCCAACAGAGAGACAGATGTGGGGGTCGAACTCCAGTCCTCTGCGTGATAGGTGAAGAGCCTAACCATTACACTACAGATGCTTGTCAGCACAGGAGGAAATGTACAAACTGTAAAAGACTTTGCACATCTATTGACCAATAGGGTGTGAATCATAGACCCAAGGGTGAACGAGGGGTACATGTACATGTATTTGTTAGGCTCTTTCTTAGCCTTACGCACAGAAGACGTGGAGTTTGAGTTTGAGTCCTTCGAGAAGAGAAGTTATGTATCTATCTTGATCTATCTGTCGGGATGTAGTGTCCCTCTCACGCTTAGATTGCTGCGACAGACAGATGAAGCAGTCAGGGGTATAAATGATCATTTAGTGTTAAAAGGGGCTTAAAAACAACCAAAACCAGTGGGTTGTTTGCACCCACTGTTGGGAGT
The DNA here is from genome assembly GCA_032273245.1 of Phyllaplysia taylori. NCBI lineage: Eukaryota > Metazoa > Mollusca > Gastropoda > Aplysiida > Aplysiidae > Phyllaplysia > Phyllaplysia taylori. Next base: position 9,515 of record JAUKPP010249748.1, read on the forward strand.
TTGCTCCTTTTATTTTTACTTCTCTCTGTCTTCCTATTGTTCCAGTCTATTTCCTGGCACTGAAATGACCTTATAGTGTCAATAGGGCAGAAAATCCTCAATCCAAAGACTATCAAACAGCTTTAATGTGACTGCCTTAGACAGACAGTTGTAATAAGGGGATATTTATTTGCTTACATATTATACTGAAAATGTTTTTTTTTTCGGGTGGACTTTTTGTTTTCTTTTGAAATTGAGACAAACCAGTTTCGCAAGATTATAACTTTCGCAAATTTGTCAGTTACAAGTAAAAAGTTATCATAGCAAGGAAGAAAAGAAGGGAAAATTCTAAACAAAGGAACTACTCTATAAAACCGAAAGCAAGTAGATGGATTGCGTTAATAAGTTACGCCCCTTTCTCAAGCTCGCTCACTGATCTTCAGAAAAGGAGATAACTCTATGAAACCGAAAGCAATTACAGTGAAACTTGTCTAAGACGACCACCCAATATCGAGAAAAAAGTGGTCGATTTAGACAGGTGGTCGTCCTGGAGAGAGATAATATATAGAAGAAATGTAATTTGGGAAGTGGTCGTTTGTGCAGGTGGTCGTCTTGAACAGGTGGTCGCTTTAGCAGGTTCAACTGTAGTGGGCATGCTGTTATGCCCCTATCTTATGGTCGTTCAGATTTTTTTATTTTTTAAACTCAGGTAATTGAGAAAACTCGATAAAACTGAAAGCAAATAGATGGCATGGTATTATACCCCTTTCTTAAGGTTGTTCAGTGATATTTTTTTTTAACTTGAGAAAGGGAGATAACTCTATAAAAACAAAAAGCAATTAGACGGCGTGGTGTTATGCCCCTTTTTTAAGCTCGTAACTTTTTTTCATTTAAAAAAAATTGAAAATGGGAGATAACTCTCTATAAAAACTTGAATTTTTTTTTTATGGCATGGTTCTAGCTTAAGAAAGGGAGATAACTCAATAAAAGCTGGACGGCGGTTAGACGGTATTGTGTTATGCCCCTTTCTTAAGGTGATTCACTGATTTTTTTTATGACTTTTTTTAACTTTGGAAAGGAAGATAACTCTATAAAATCCAAAAGCAATTAGACGGCATGGTGTTATGCCCCTTTCTTAAGCTCGTTCGCTGTTTTTTTTTTCATTTTTAAAAAATTGAAAATGGGAGATAACTCTCTATAAAAACTCGAAAAAAAAATTCATGGCATTGTTCTAGCATAAGAAAGGGAGATAACTCTATAAAAGCTGGACGGCGGTTAGATGGTATGGTGTTATGCCCCTTCCTTAAACAATACAGTACAAGCCTGCAAAATGGCAGAGGAAAAAGAAATAACTCACATTGTATGTTGTGTTCAAACATTTATTCAAAGATTCTCTGCATGTATGTACAAAATTGTCTCATTCACTGTACAGAGTAGCATGGCATATAAAGCACTGTACTAGAGTTATAATTATTATTATTTACGTAAATCAGCTCTTTAGCTTGGTGTGTGCAGTGAAGCATTAAAAAAACAACTCATAAATACCAAAATGCAATACTGAAAATGAAATAATGACAGGTTACATCTTGATGGACTGAGAAAGTGACACAAGAAGGCTTGGTTTCACTATCAGAATCTCCTCACACATACAGCATTATAATACGAATCAGCAAACAAAATAATAAAAGAGAGACTGATGGTGAGAGACATGGGGGGGGGGGGGGGGGGTCCAACTGTATGGTTCTATCACCATGTTTTTTATAAGAAAAATGTTTGAAAACGACTATAAAGCAATCGATATAATGAAAGTCATATAAATGTATTCATTTCTTTTAAAAACCTGGAAATGGAACCATACAATTCAAACTTCTGGGATTCATTGAGAGCACCTTGTCCCAATCAAAGCCTAAATGTCTTAAATTTGTATCAGTGAAAGATATCTTGTCTCAAATTTGTACTAGTACCAATCAAAGATACACTGTCTAAAAATTTGTACTAGTACCAATCAAAGATACACTGTCTAAAATTTGTACTAGTACCAATCAAAGATACACTGTCTAAAATTTGTACTAGTACCAATCAAAGACAAACTGTCTAAAATTTGTACTAGTACCAATCAAAGACAAACTGTCTCAAATTTGTACTAGTACCAATCAAAGACAAACTGTCTCAAATTTGTACTAGTACCAATCAAAGACAAACTGTCTCAATTTTGTACTACATGTAGTACCAATCCAAGACAAACTGTCTCAAATCTGAACTTGTACCAATCCAAGACAAACTGTCTCAAATTTGTACTTGTACCAATCAAAGATAAAAGTGTCTCAAATTTGTAGCCTACCAATCAAAGACATCTGTCTCATGTACCAACCGAGCACATTGTACAAATGTCTCAGATTTGAAAGAATCAAAGACATTTGTCTCAAATATGTACCAACCACAAATGTCTCAAATTTGTACCAATCAAAGATGCATTCTCAGACTATGTCATGCAATTATTTTGCACTTTGTTGATCCTGTACTTTCTTGCCATGACAGCTAACACGTTATCATCATGCTATGCAGGGCCTAATATTATAATAAGATCTTGAGTTCAGAGCTATATATAGAAACATTTATTGCCCAACCTCTTAAGATTTTGGGAAGGGAAAAAATTATTACCATACATTTGCAGTCCAATTTGTCAATAGATGTCACACATTCACTTAACAACATGAGTGATTCCAAGCCCATGGTTTGTCTCAGAAATTCTCTCTAAAATGCTAGGTAAGAAAATGGATTCAATCGCGGAGACTTGAACCTGTATGAAAAATATTTATCATACCAATGCAAATGGGACAATGTCTATTCCCTCATCGTAACAATACGTACTATCAAGCCATCTCTACAATGCTTTTATTTTTTTCAGTCATTTAACTTTTTTTAAATTTCAAGTCAAAGGTAAGAATCTATTCAAATTTTTCACACATACCTCTGAATGTGTTATTTTATATTCTTTTAATCCGAATTAGAGTAAAACTTTCAGACAAAGAAAATTCTTAGAAAATTACATTATATACAGTCACAACGACACATGGGGTTAGGTTGTGTTTTAAGGGGAGCGGGTGCAAAGATGTTCCAAATACATGTATTATCATGATCAAATCTTGGGCATGTTGCATTTATAGAGAATAACAGAACAATTGCAAAGTGCCAAATGTAGACAGCCAAACAATAAAAGTTTTATCGAATCCCCATAAATTCATCTACACTATGACTAAAAGTTTCATTTATATTTTGATTAAAAAACTAAAGGGTGTTGTTGTTGAGGTATTGTAGTAAGTGGTTATAAAATGAAAGTATAGGCGATGCCCAACTCTTCAACTACCAACCAGTGAAACAGTAGTTCTAGAACTAGAAGCCAATATTTTCTACATGTTGAATGTTGAGAAAGAGGTTAACGCAGTGATCTTGCCTAACAGTAACAAGATTAGATCTGTTTTACTTAGCTATGGCACCATCATGACTTGGTTAGTTTCCATGCTGTTTGACGATGGAATCCTTTCAACTCAGATCCCTCGTATCTTCGGACTCTCTACTCTAAGGCCTATACCAGTGTTGTTGACTTTACGTGAGAGGGGCTCTCCTTGTTTTCTTTCTCTTATAATTCGTGGCCCTATCACACAAAAGAGGGTATTCCAGATTTTGACGTTTTTGAGCTGTTACCATCAGTAGATAGTGCTCTCTCAGATCTACGTTCACACGAAGTGGCGTATCCTTAGCTTTAAAAATAAGAGAACTGGCATAAAAATGTACAAGGGAAGAGGATGAAGCAACCAAGGTCTAAAAATCTCTTAAATTGTTCTCCTGAAATAGTAAGAAAACAGGGATATATGCCCTTTCGTGTGATAGGCGACGAATTATATGTTACACAAAATGATGCAGGGGGAAAAGTCCAAACGCCACCACTGTCTAGTGATTATTGTAACCTTGAGCTGTACTGCGGGGCTAAGTAGCTGTCAGGTGATTGACTTTGTTCAATGTTTGCAAGCAAAGTGAGATGAATGACGCCATGTTGGAGATGACTGATGGACACGAGTAGCACCTTTTGAAATGCATTTTTGTGAGGAACAAATTAGGGTGGTGTTTGTCGTACATTGAAAATATGAATCTTTAGGGTGACAAGAATGAAAATGATGAGCGTTGCTGAGATGTGAACACAATGTGATTAGGGTATGAGTCTGTCACAAAATGAGAACTAATCGCAGTCTACGTGGACGAAGGATGAGAATTAACCGCAGCCTACGTGGACTTTATTAGACAGAGATGAGCAAAATCCTCAACACATTGTGAGGGGATGATATGAAAATGTTTACAGTCTTACTTGACAACAATCCTATATTTAAATCATGATTAAAAGCAACACGAAAAACAAGCAAAATTTATAAACGGACAGACAGTAATTCTGTCTGGTCCAGCGCAAAGTTTTCCTTCACATCAGTAGCACCTACGTTATCCTCCTCCAGGCAATCCGTTTGCTTTTGGTGCAACTTTTGCTTAACTTTCAGTCTACCAACACTCAGCATACACAGAGAAAATATCTTTATAAGAAACAGACAGGTCGTGATAGTAGGGAAACATGAGAGCAGAGACAATCATGACAAATAAGATCAAATATCAACAAGAGAAGAAAATAAAGTGAGCGAGCTGATCCGGGTTAGAATGAATCTCGTAATGCTGTGTCTCCCAAATCTACGATCACGGACGCACATGAAGAAGAGGGAAAGAAGAATTTTTGCTTTCGAGGCACTCCAATTGAGTAAACAATATTGAATCGATCTACACACAGACTTGCATACTCAGTAACCATGCCATTATTTTTACATTGTAAGAAATGATCATTCAAGCTATACAGCAGGTCTCTCACAGAATCATCAAAACATACAAAAATTTACACATGTTGAAACGCAAGCTCTGTTTTTAAGGTCATAAACTTAAACAAACTCACTGCATACAAAACAAGATTGTCAACTTACTCCCATAACTTACAAACAACAAAAACTATCAAGATTATGTAGCCAACCATACCAATGACCAATGCCAATTAACGATTTTCTCTATGTTGAATGCTGAAGTGTGTCGTGGCTGTTCATACCATTATAAGAGTATTAAGAGACTAGAGCCTAGACAGTACAGGAGAGTTTTGATGAAAATTTGTTCTCTCTCATTTTTAAAACTTAAAACCAAATCAAGGTGGGATCAAATGTCTCCGGCCCACTAAGAATACTTTACAGGCTTTTCAATCTTTTAGCGAATGCCTTAAAAGTTAAATTTATGTGACTGTGATCATGCATGTACTGCGCAATTCGTACACAAGATTATTTCAGAAAGCGAGATCCGATTTTGCCTCATAGGTAGACCTTTCATTGCTATCTGGACTAGGTACAGGTGGAGCAGATGGTTGTGAGTGAAGGAAGGCGAATGCAGCTCCACTTGAGTCTGATCAAACTCTTTCATCAAAGAACTAATTTCCGTGACACTAGAGTCACTAGTTGCCTATCAGCACTCCATGCCACTCAAAACACAACACATACATCATGAATTCTTTTCTCTCTCTCTCTTTCTCTTACTGAAATACTCACACACACACACCCATCTGTGTTTCTCTGTCTTTCATCTACTTTTTCCACAAAACTGCAATCTTTTGGTATTTTGTACAAAGTTTACCATCCTCTCTCTATTTCTTTCTCTCTCACTCTCTCTGACACACACAATCACATTCACACACAAGCAAACACACACACACCCATGACACATACTATGGAGAGTTTCCCCAAAGACATCTCTGTAACCACAAGCATTCTGACATAACCCAGCATCACAAAACATTCAGGAAAAAACCAATGCAAACTATCATCTTTGTGAAGTGATAAATAGAAAAGTTCATAACATGAAACGTAAAATCACAAAGAGAAACAGTAAAGCACAAATAGAGCTGGTAAAATCTGAATTCTTACAAGACTCAAATTTCTCCTCTGGTCTGCCTTTCTTGTGATGACAGATCTATCCAAAGGCTGAAGGAATTTGATGGTTAAACTGTTGCTCTGACTTTAAATAAATTGTGCTGACTGATTAAACAAATGTCTTGACCTACAAAGGCTTACGAGTTTTTCAGTCGGCGTTGTTAAACCACCTCACGTTATTTCCACGCTCCGCTCCATGCCCCCCACACAGAAGTTGAAAACTCCAACACAGCGATACCAGTCTCTCATGGCACTGATATTGTACATAACATCCTCTCTCTAGTTCTCATCGCCATTAAAAAGATTGTATCATATTGTTTTATCATCAATCCAGCACAACTTCCTTCTGACACAGTCATATTGAGACTCAACTCCTGTGTCAGTGTCAGCCTGTGACATGACGACATGATGTTGTCACCAACACATCACATTCAGATCTCTGCTCTTCTCTTCGTTGATCAATGTCGAGAGCTGGGAGGAGAAAGGGGGTTTAAATCCCTACAGGCCTCAACAATTGATTTCAGAATGACTTAGGGTGGTCAATAAAACAACCAAAAAATTCCCATGTCTATGGTTTAAAAACAGAAAAAAAGCCAAGAAAAAAAAGCAATTTTCACAAAGGTTGACAAAAAAATCATGCAAGAAGCAATCTTAATCTGTGTCACTGCTATAATAAAATTTCCTAAAGCTAAAACAAACAAAACAGCAACCTCTCCGCTTTGACGCTATTTGTGTTGTCACCAGAACTGTCACTCAAGACTATTGTTTATCCACAACTTTGTCACTTTGTCACAGCTCTCGGGTTTGATGTGTTGTGATAAAGACAAAATGACGCCAGCAAGAATCGCACATCCACATTAAATGAGCACAAAACTAAATGAAGAACAAACCAGTTAAAGCAGTCTCCATTGGTGTATCTTTCTTCGAGGAGTTTTGTCATTCTAAACAAAACAAACTTGTGACATGCCACAGATTTTTGGATTCCTTGGTTTATACAGATGTAAAGTTCTCTACGAACAGAAGATGTAGTAAACTCTTGCTGCTCAAGTTACACACGATAAAACAACCAAAGAAAATAGAATTGAATTATGTCTCCACCTTGATGACCATGTGATCTCTGTATCCAATCCACAACTTGATGGGATAGGATGACAACTTGACTTTTCTGTAGCAAGGTGAAGGAACGCAGTGACCTGTCTCTTTGCCCTGGTTTGAGCAGACTAGAACTTTCTAGAACTAGAAGTCTCTGTGACACAGAAGTGGCGTAAAAGTTTGAAAATATAAATGTTGTAGCACACACAGCCATGCCACCACTTTATGTCTTCAATTTTCTGTGAAGTCACAACTTTTGGTTGACGCCACAGCACTTTGGAGTCGCTCAAAACCACATTGTGCACAGTTATGTTGCCGTGGAGACAACGTCTGACACCCACACACCCGAGGGATGTCTTGCACATCCGGATCCCATGAAGTGATGGCAGGAAAAGTTAAAGCAGATAATGAGAAGTTCATCTAAAAAAACACATGAATGTTGCCTTTTGCAGGCACTGGTAGAGTTCTTGTCTGCACTCACACATGGGTCTGTGCAGAGCTGGGCTTCGTAGCAGTGATGCCTGTGTGACACATCCACACACACACAGACACACGCACATATTTCCTCTCACACAGTTCCTTGTAGATATTTTGGTAAAGCCGACATCACCACTGACTCCTGTAAAAGTTCTGGCTTTTACTCAATGCTGAGAATAACAATAACAACATACAGACAGACGTGCACACAGAATCTGCCCTCACATCCTGCCGCGGGCGGGAGGCGGGCCGTGGATCCAGCATGGCAAAGCACAAATCTTGTCTGAACAATACAGAAGAAGTCTTTGTTTCTTCAACAGGTAACAACATGCAAGCAATTTGAAGCAGCTGTGGCCTAGCACTCAGGCCTAAGTGGCTCCGCAAATTTGTGAAAAAAGTCCACCACACATAGGTAGCTTTTGATACCTTCTCGCATAGTTAGGAAAAATAGCAGGGTGAGGGAGGATGAGCCAAGCCATTCGCTCCCATGACAACAATTTATCACATCCAGAACTGCGATGATACGAGGCAGTCGAGCGTTGTCTCTGACAGGTCAAGGTCTCATGAACACGAAATGACCTTGAAGAGCTCAGAAATCCACACATAAAGTCTGGGGTACAACATAAGAACAGTTTTTGCTGTTATTGTCTGTGTGTTTCACGTCCCCACAGCTATCATAACCAACTGCCGTTGTCTTTCTCCAGCACTGCGGCAGCGTCCATGCGACCCATGACCCTCAGGATGTTCATGAGGTCGGTGACGGCTGTGTCCTCTCTGTGCCGAGCCTCCCAGAGGTCTAGGATGTGTTCTGTGGGCGATGACTTGGTGGCGAAAAAGTTGATATATCTGAGAACAGAAAAATGGGGAATGCTCATTCTCTTGGTTAGTTTGGTTACCAGTTTTACATCCCCTGCAACACTGTAAGGTCATTTAATACCATACTTCAACACTGCCTGTCAGGGCCAACCCGCTGAGACTGAGAGGAAAGAAATCCCATCATCATTAGAAACCCATCAATAAAGTGTAACAAAAGAAATTGATGAAAAGGCTTTTATTATATATACTTTAATGACTAAGTGCACCATGACCAAAGTAAGATTTAAAACCACCATGTCTGTCTAAATACTAAAGAGCAAACATGACAAACCATCAAATGTATTAACTATTTGGTACCATATTTTGCTCAGGAACTCAAGAATTCGACAGTAACCAACTGGGGTTCTTAGAGTAAAAAATTGGCACTGGGAAAAAATAAAATGAGTCTTTGTGAAGTCCTAAAACCTGAGCTTACCTATCTACAGTGAGGGCCTGTGCCAACATCCTCCAGTCGTTTCCTCGAGCGTTGGGCGGGTCCAGCAACATACACAGCTGGGCCTTGATATGAGATGGCAACCTGCACGAGACGGGACAATATGTCATCATATTATTACAGTATAGCAGTTGTAGAATGAGACGTCACTAACTTTTGTCTGATGAATCCTCGAAATATTTACAATAAAAAGTATTTCTGAATCAAGTCCTATGTATGTAAGTCTGATGGTAATATTATAATTTTTTGGGGAACGAAAAAGCACCAAGGAGGACTATTAACAAAAACTTCTAACCAAAAAACAAACTAGAGAAAGAAAAGTAACAGAGATAGAAACACAAACGTTAGGACAGGAGGAGTAAGAAAGAAAAAGAAATAGACAAAAACAAAATCAGAGGCTAAGAGAGAGAAAGAGAGGGAGAGAGAGAGAGAGAGAGAGAGAGAGAGAGAGAGAAAGAGACAGGATGAAGGTGATAGACAAATACAAGTAAGAAAATTTAAAAATTTAGGCACTGCACCTACCTAAAGACCTGAGCAGAGGGGTCCAGGGTGACCATAGAGTGGAAGCCGGAGCTTGCCGTCGAGGAGGCCGTGTTGACTGTTGACGAGCGCTGCTTCAACGTGTTGCTTTGACCGGGACAGCTCACCGCATTCTGGGGAGGGGAAACGATTTTTGTTGTGAGGTTTTATAGCACTATTGAGAATATACGGTTGGTTCAGTGCCTGCAGATAGTGTAGGATGATGATAAAAAGTAGTAGGAGCATATAGAACCAGAGCCAGGTTTTCTTGTGTCAAGACTGATGCTTCAAATATGCTTACTATAATGGGTTGGAATACATCTAAAAAAGGTGTAAGTGTAAGGTCTAAGTACAAGAAGAAAACCTCAGAGAAATTAGAAGGAAGTATAATTATTATTAATGAAAAATGAAAAAGTAGGAAAAACTAATTCTAAAACGTTTTTTGAAGCTCAAAGAACAATAAAATATTCAAGGGAGACAACCACGAAATATAAATGATTTATTCGGTTACTTCCCTTGCACTACAATCCGCAATCTTGCCCTGGTGTGCGGTTTGTGGTTCTATAGAGTTGAGTGAGTTGCTAACCGTTTGAGGTAAATCTTTTATTTTTCTTCCAGACATCATCATAAACAAGAAAAACACAACAACAATTCTAACAACATCAATGCTAACTAACAACAACCAAGACAAACGAGTGCAGTAGGACTCACATCTTTGAGGTTACAGTTGATGAGTAGAGTCTGTCTGTTGCTGAGGATGGCTTTCTGGTACACCTGGATCTTACAGGCCAGTCGCGGGATGGAGCGGTCAAGCAGCTCCAGGCTGAAGGAACAGTGCAGGTTGTTCTGGTTCCCACTCCAGATGTGCCGGAACGGAATCTCCTGATGGGGGAAACACAATGGGTGAAAGTGAAAGGTTTGACTAGAGAGCCAGTAATTGGGATATGTGCTATATAAATGCAATCCATTTGAATAAGAAATAACAGTAATTTTTCCCATTGTCATAATTCAGTGGTCGACATTTTGGAAACCCTCGCATAAATATAACAGAAATATAAAATATTGAAATTTGGTCCGACAAAGGATATAGGCCTATAAGTTTTATTGATTATGCAGCAGTGCGGGAAATGGCAAAAAAAAAATAACCATGGGCCCATCAGCTCTTTTGTCACAAATTTTTACAGAGAAAGATGAAACCAAACCAAGCAAGGGCTGTGAGGCTACAAGGCAACAGAATATTGTTTGAACATTTTTCAAGTCTATAAGATGAGTGCTTAAGTAAAAACTAAAACAAGAAGAAGCTAAAACAGCTGAGGCTAGCGCCTCTATAAATAACCCACTCCTTACAAATAAGATGAGCAAACCACTTTTGTAGGAGGATATGGTATAAAGTCATGTCTCATCTAGGACAAAGAAGAGAATAAATCAACATCCGACTTATAATACATTATAATACATTCCCTCAATGTTTAAACCAATGCCATGTGTCAAGACGTCCATGGCATCCCACATCTCCGGCCACTGACCTGGTAGTTTGCCGCCAGTTTACTCCTCCAGCCCGAGGAGAGCTCCTCTATCGTCAGACACAAGTTGTTGCCGCCATCTTGGAATGGAATCTGTTTTGGTTTGTCAAGCAGGCGTCCTCCGAGCTTCCTCTCCACTTGAATAACACCCTGGGGAAAAGGAAAATAAATAAATGAATTAAAAAATCCAACTGTTGTTGCAAACTTTGAGGACTAGTTGGCCTTCTCTAGGCGATGTGATAATAAACAATGGTCTATTTGTTTAGAACATATCATCCAACTGAAATGTTAGAGTTTGGCCTACGGTGTGGAAAGCTTCTTATATTTCGACATTGTCTAGAAACTTACATTTCAAGAAAAGATAGAAATAGAAAAATCCATTGTCTTTTTTAAGAAGATATAATAGCATCAATAGTCATGTATTTAGAAATGATAGAAAGAACCCTTATGTCCAACAATGAAAAAACCTTTATGTCCACTAATAGAGCCATGTAATATTGTACGACATTTTGTTTTGATATAATTTTTACTTTTGAGTTGTGACTTCGCAACTTTTACTTTGACAGGGTGGCTAATATGGAAAAAAATAATCGCATATCATAAAAATAAATAATTATTACTATTATTAGCTTTCAGGAAAATTTGCCCCAAAAATCAGTTTTCCGGTGACTTACATCCAAAGCGTCAATGGTGTCCTCCACCACGTAGACTCTGATGCTGTAGTCCACAGACGGGGGCATGGCGGGGGCGAAGGCGGCCAGACGGTAGATCTTGAGGGCTCGCCCCCCGGGGACAGACTCACCAATCAGTGTGTAGCGATTGAGGAACTCACTCATCACGTGACATTGGTTAGGGTCGAGTTGTGTGTAGATCGGGGAGTTGATGGTCTCGTGGCCCAGGACCACCACACGCTGGAAGAGATCGGAGGGGAAGGGAGAGGAGGGGGATTAGTGAATGCTTGGGGGATTGGGTTATACATGAACATCTATTTAAGGCAACTTTAAAGTTAAATGTTCCTCTATGCAGATAGAAAGAAAAACAAAGCCAAGAGGTAAGAATAGCACTTGGAAGATTTTTTAAGTAATTCAAAAGAGCACCACAATATTTATTCTTTTCTTCTTCTTCTTTCATTCATTTTATCTCTTGATTTCTTCATTTCTGAAAAATATTTTCTTTCTTCCTTTTCGTGTTACTTTCTTCCATCTTTGCCAAAGTTCGTTGTTATGTTTTCTTCTTAATACCAATACGTCTACTATTATTTCCATGTCTCACTTATTCCTTTTCCTCTGCCGAACTAATCGATTTGTATGTTTATGTGACTGCATGTGTGTATTTGTTCATGCGACCATGCCACTACTCACCCTCCAGTAAGGTGGTTCATCAATGGGCGACTCGCTCTTGTACACGGACAGCACCCATCCTCCCTGCCTCATGTTGGCGCAGTGCTGGAAGGACAGGACCACAGGCTTGAGCAGCTGGACACTGGGTGGACCCACCAGGATCACGGGACTCAGGATGGTCTGGTGCTCTGTAGGCGGGGTGGAGAGGAATAGAATAAAGGTTTGTGAATAGTGAGTTGTTGGAACCCATAACGTAAGAGATCAAGGGGAAGGGAAAGAAAGAAGGACAAAAAGGACGAAAAAAGGGGGAAAAAACGAAGAAAGAAAATAAAAATAAAAATAGACAGACAGAAAGGAAACCAGAGCAAGTTAAAGAAAAGGAAAAATCCGAAGGAAGTAAATAAAAAGAAAGAAAGAAAGATAGACAGAAAGAAAGAAAAACAGAACAAGTTAAAGGAATCCAGCCATAGAGTTTGAGCCATGCTGTACTGACCAGTTAGTCTTGGTCTGTCCTTGTCATCTCGGCACACCGCCATGTACAGTTCCTCCACGTGACCCTTCTTGATGGCCCCTTCTGGGACTGTTAGCATCACGCCTGGACGGGAGGAAAAGAAGGCGGGAAAAGTGAGTTGGTTGTCAGTTAGTTGGTTTCGAGTTTTTTTATTGATAGATGTAGGCTTACCACTACCAGCTTCTTTGGCTGTTTTAGCCTCAAAGAGTTGGTTGTCTGGAGACGGTGGTGTGTGCGTGTGTATGTGTGTGTTTGTTTGTGTGTGTACGTCATTCTATCTGTGTACATGCATGCATCTATGGGTAGGGGGGGGGGGGAAGGGAGGAGATGAGAAAGAGGCCGGTAGAGGGCAAATAGAGAGAAGGGAAAGAGAAGACCACTATACAAGATAAAAAGATAGAAGAAGGAGATAGACAGACAAACAGACGGAAATCAGGTAGGTAGGTACATAGGTAGGTAGGAAAGTAGGTAGGTACATAGGTAGGTAGGAAAGTAGGTAGGTAAATAGATATAAAAGGGTTTATTGTTTGTGTTCGATTGTACGTTACTTGATTGCTCAGGGCAGCGCAGAGCTACATAAGCACTGTATATTAGAATGCATGTCTTATTCTCCTCTCTACAACATGTCTGGGGGGGGGGGGGGGGGGGGGGGGGGGGGGGGGGGGGGGGGGGGGGGGGGGGGGGGGG
>JAUKPP010249760.1:0-12815 GCA_032273245.1 Phyllaplysia taylori
CCTGACAGGCAGGGTCGAAGTAGCCCGTCTCTTAAATGACCTTACAGTGTTGCAGGGGACGTAAAACTGGTAACCAGTCCAGCAATATAGTAAACCTATGGTATCATTCAGGAGAACAGATTGTGAACGCGCTATAACCAGATTTGTTACACATTGATATATTTGCATTTCTGTACTGTACTTTGTTTAGGAAAAAGATCAGTGTTTGTGTCATACCATGAGAAAACCTCTCTGTTTTGTCATATATTCACATTCTGGAGTGTGAACTGGTCTGTTTTTGCATTATACTAAGTATTTCTACTTTTTTTTTTTTTTTTTTTTTTTTTTCTTAAAATTTTTTCTCTTCTTTCAAAAGTGAGATGATTTTTTGAAAGTTCTTAGGTTAGTGCATATTGTGGGAAGTGAAGTTTCAGTTATTTTGTTTATACAGCTGCTTGTGTCTTCCTGTGAGTTGTCCACCAGCACCATACATCTTACATTCTGATGACATGTGCAGAAAGTTGCCATGGTGATAGTGTTCTAATCTGAACATGACAATCACAAATGCTGACAAGCCTATTGCTCTCATTGCGACTCTTGATTAATCAGCACAGTAGATCGTCAGAGATTCATCAACACATGCTCAAGTTGAAAGTAGGTTCCATTCATGAGCCACAAACATGGGTTTTTCAAAAGCACAGTGTTTTATGATTAACATATACCCTGAACCCTTGGAGCCCTTTCTCTGTTGCAGATATATTTGCTGGCACTGTCTTTATCCTGATGTTTTCACATATATCGTTGACTGTTTGGCAAAGAGGCGAATACCCCGCTACATCCTTTGTACTATTCGTCCTTGTGCAAAACAAACAACGATATGACAGGGAAATTAAGACTGGTGCAAGTAGAATAATATCATCTCTTCCCCTGAGAGGAACAAACCCGTAATGTAAAATCAAAATCATTGACAATACCTTTCAGAGTGGCTTATCGGCCTTGAACTGCTCAAGTTAACCTGACACTAATGACAAGAATTTGTACACAGTTCACTTGAGTCAGATTGCTTTAATCAGGGGAGAAGCTTTTAGAGTTTGCTACTTTGATTTTAGATCACATGATATGTCGTTGAAATGAAATTTACTTGTCTATCATTTTTAAAAGAACGAATAGCAGCGTAGACTGAATTACTTATCCCACAGAAAAGTTTGTATAAGGGTCCCAGGTAATCTAAGAGGAAATTTGTTTTTTTGTTAAGAGGTTGATAGATATTGATGCATGACAGGATATCACTGGGATATATATATAATTTTGCTCACACAATACGCATTGTACACATTTTATTGTCAGCGTTTGTTTTGGCAGTGCTTCCCTCACACCATCATTCCGTGAAGTCATGGACAAGTCTGCAATGTTGATGTCTTCTCCATGAACTAGTTTAGCGCTTGGACATGCTCAAAATGAAAGAAGCAAAGTTTCTAAACTTGTATGGAAGTGGTTTCTGAAGTGGTTTCTGGTAGTTTAGTGATCACTTGGTGCTGTCAACATTGATAGTAGCCTATCTAATGAAAAGGTCCCAGGCAACTATTCCTCCATGATTATGGCAGAGTGTAGTCTTTTTTCATAGCCTTGCCTCAAACATTATTTTATGACTTTTCATAGTTAAAACAACACACTTATTGAAAATTACTGTTTCCAATTGCAGTGATTTTATCAGTCTATCAGCTCTTGTGGGTTAACACTCATCTGTAAGTGAAACTACTCTATCATTCTTTTAAGAATAAACATTTTTTCAAAGGTCCATATGAAATGTTTGCTCATTGACGTCAAGTTTATATCTATCTGTACTAATATTGCACAATGTGAGTGAAGGCTCTTGTTAGAAGTCATAGCACAGTGATGTCCCTGGTATTTGGAATGAAATTATCAAAGGCTAGGGACAGAGGAAATCACACTAAGAAGGGTTATGAGATATTTATTTATTGTGATTCGTAAGTCATGCTTTGTTTTTGTTTTTATATTTTGTCACTTTAGTATGTTTTTGTAATTGATTTATACCACTTGTATTATTGAACTTGTTTTTATCACTATGATATTGTTATGATTTGTACTGCCTGTGTTTAAGCAAAATACTGTGGTTGGTCATTTTGTATTCCTTTTAAATCCAAAAGGATACTTTAGGAATATCCACATTAGTAATTCTCGAAATCAAAGTGTAGCAACAGAAAAGAAAGCAGTTGCTGGTACATGAGTTTGTTTGTGTGTGTAAAATGCTTCTTCCTAAGGAAATATTGTCTAGTCCAAGAAGGAAGCTCGGCTTACTTTAACTAGGGCACATATTTTTTTTCTTCACTGTGACTTGGATGCAATGAATTCCTTTCACTTCTCGGATTAGCTCATGTTTTTGTCAGTTATTTTGATGTGACCTTAATGTCACGTCTAGCTATGAATTTATCTGATAGACATAGATCTAACCACATGTATAGCACAGTGCAATGTGCGGTGTGACTTAGCTCTTTAAACCAGAGACCCGGGTATATCAGGTTAGATCCTTGACATTATTGCATTTCTGTATTTTGTATAGGAAAGAGGAATGATTAGTGTGTCACGCCATGAGGAAACCTTTCTGTTGTGTCATGTTTGCTCCCCAAGAGTTCTGTAGTCTGGAGCAAAGTGGTATGTCCATTAACGATGGTGTAGACAGGCACACGCCGAAATAAAGTTGTTAGAATAATTGCTGAACTTTTGTGCCACTGACTTGGTTTGGGGTGGGTTGTTGTTGTTTTGTGAGGCCAGAGTTCAAAGGAAGTAAGATTGGAATAAGATGGTCTCAAAATATTTAAACACTGAGCCATATATCGTCACTGTTACATAAGACTATTGTAACTGATTTTTGCTACTTTTTCACTTACGATAGTCTTAGGTAATGGTGAGGATATATGTCTCAGAAGAGCAACTTCTGACAAAGGTTTCATTGTGGAGCTGGAAGTTTTGGTTTTATGTTAGTCATGTAAGCACAGAGTGTACATGCCATAGTCACCTCTTGCTGGACTGTGATAGCACCAAGCAATAACTCAGTGTGGCAGTGAAGCAGATGCTGCAGAATCTACAACAGTGTGCCAGTGGCTGCAAGATAAAGGAATGAGAGAGAGAGAACAAAAGAGAGAAAATAGAGAGAGTGAAAAAAAAAGGTGAAACAAAAGAGAGAAAGGGAGAGAAACAAGGGAGGCAGGAAGAAAGAAAGAAAAGATGTGGGAAATAGAGATGGAGAGAGAGAGAGAAGCCCAGAGAGATAGAGAATGTGTGTATTATGTGTGTTTGTCTACAATATTTACTTCCCTTGTCTGTGAGTCTGCACAATATTTACTTCCCTTGTCTGTGAGTCTGCACAATATTTACTTCCCTTGTCTGTGAGTCGGCACAATATTTACTTCCCTTGTCTGTGAGTCGGCACAATATTTACTTCCCTTGTCTGTGAGTCTGCACAATATGCAGTCCTGCTTGTAGTTAGATTCCTAAGAGTTAGACAGGAGTCTATAAATAGATAAGCTATCCCTTAAAAAATCCCTCTGGTAAAATAGCCAAATAAAGATTCAGAATGTAGAATAGGCTGAAAACAGTCCCAGCTATTTTGGAACTGAAAGGACTTTTCCCCAGGCCCTAAAGGCGTTGGGGGAAAAAAATCTGTAATTAATGTAGAATAGTAAATGGCAGAGTTGGAGTTGTATCTACAGCCCTGCAAGTCTGTGCCATTGCTATTTAGTTTTCATTGCGTATTCTTGTAATCTAACTTTTCATTCGTTATAATTTTGAGACTCCTGTCTTTAATTTTACTAGGCTTATGCCTCTCAATTTGAATTTGTGACATTGAGGGTCACATGGTTGACTACAGATGTGAGCGACGCAAATTAAGTGGAAGGGTCTCCACTTTCACACACAAGAGTTACTTCCCTGCCGGTCCCTTCATATCAATAAGAAATAGTCATTATCATCTACAAAGTCACAACACATTATAGAAAGTTTTGGCTTTGTGGGAGTTTGCCACATTCTCTTTAGAGTTGCTATTGGAATGGGATTTGTTATCTGTAGTCAGAAATATTATTATTAGGTGTCAGGAGCTTATTGATATAAAGTGTAGGAATCTTGTCATTTGAATCATGTAATCGCTCTATACGATTTTTCTCTTGTTTCAAAACATTCAGACCTTGTTTTAAGGTTTTTGTCTGTTGTTGTTTCAACTTGTGTTGGAGCTTGTAGGTCCTCTTATGTTTGAGCGGCACTGTGGTGTAGTGGTTAGGCTCTTTGCCTGTCATGTGGAAGACCCGAGGTCAATCCCAGGCACGGACAATATGTTTTTTTTACTGCTGGGATTTTTCCCTCTCAGCGCGGGTTGGCACTGACATGGCGGGCCAAAGTAGCCCATCTCTTAAATGACCTTACAGTGTTGCAGGAGGTGTAAAACTAGATAATACTAAACCAAACTTATGTTTGTACAATTGTATTGGTTATTGTCACAATTTCATGATTTCAGCGCTGCCATGTACTATGTTTCAATTTTTGCAAGGGAAAAAATGTAACTGAACTCTGTGGCTGAAATGCAAAATATGGAACATTTACTTCGTGGAAGTTTGGAGAAATGACCAGACGGTATTGAGCTCATGATTTGTTTCTATGAATTTAAGATTCAAATGGTGACTGTAAGCATGAAATATTGATGAGGGTTCGGGTCTTTTTTCCTTTGTTTGATTTTGGAATTCTTATTTTTAGGTTGATCATTTCAGTTAGGGGACATAATTTATGTATGTATACGATTGCTTTGAACATGAAAAATGCTCAATCTGTAATGTGCAAATTTGTACCTTTGAATTTGGACAAGTCTGTGTGTGTGAGAGAGAATCTTATTGCATTTCCCATCTCACAAGATTTTACATCGGCCATGACTCTTATAAATAATGTCAATAGTAATCAGACATTCTGTGTCATTCTGTACTTTGAAGCTGGTTCAAGTTTAGATTTCTCTTTCTTTATTCTATTAAGACAATGCATTTCACTTGAACCACCAACCATTCATGTCCTAGCATATTTAGTTTAAGGTATGTATGTGAGAAGGTTTTTTATTTGTTTCATTTTTTCTTATTGTCCCTTCAGAATTGCTTCGTTCCATATTTCCAACTTTCAGGAAATTCAAAGTTGTGACATGTCTCTATGTGAAGAGCTTAAGCATTACACGGTCAAGGGATGAAACTGAGAAAACTGCAGTTAAACGTTTTCGATTAACAATGTTTATGAAGGAAAATCTATGTTGATGTCGTGAGTTTAAGAATAAATAAAATGCTTCGTGATTTTTCTTTTCCAATCCAAAACACTCTTGGTTATCAATTGAATTTTGAATGATTTTTTAAAAATTTCATATATAGGTCGTATGGGTTTTATTATGAAGCTCTTCATATAAAACGTAGATGTCATAGATGTAAGTTTTCTTAGAGTTTGGGAAGGAATGAAGGAATACTGGAGACACCACTAGTGGGATGTGCAGTGGGATGTGCGAAGCAAATTGACAGTTTTTTCAACTTAATGCTCCATTCCATAATAGCATAAATTCAATATATGAGTAATTTTCAGCTTAACTCACCCAGCCATCACCAGGTTTTGTGAGCTACTGCGAAAATAACCAATTATGGAGTGGAAGATTTAGTCGAGTCTCTGTTCCTTTGCTTTATGTATCCCAGTCTAGATGTTATATGTAGTGAGCTGACAGGATGAGTTACTTCTCACAATCCGTAGAGTATCTCTTACGGACCTTACAGTGTTGCAGGGGATGTAAAACTTGTAGCCAAACCAAACCAAAGCATACTTTTCCAGCCATCCTCATTCTAATCTTGACCGGCATCTGTGGTGTAATGGCTATCATGCGGAAGACCTGAGTTTGATCCCATTTGTGGACAATCTTGTTTTCTGCCCGTCTGGCCCTGACAGCTTTGGTCAAAATAGCCGGTTTCTTAAATGACCTTACAGTGTTGCAACTGACCTAAAACTGGTAAACAAGCCAAAATCAAATCTTGATCACTATACAACAAGTAATTGTGAGGAAGGGATTTTTTTTTCACCAACTAGTTAGCATTAAGACCTTAAATCCCAAAAGTTTAACTAATTTCGTCAGCTCATTCCACATGATATGTACCAAAACTCTGTCCTCTCACTTTACGGGAACGGATAATTCTGTGTGTGTGGCATTGCCCTGAAAGTGAAACCTATATGTCTGCAATAAGAAGGTATGGCATTATCTCCATGATGAACAGAGGAGATAGAATTTACCTGATTATATTTGATATTGAAATGCAATTTGTGAATCAATGCTCTCACTTTTTAATGTTGTTCTCCTCTGAATCACTATTTCCTTTCACTTGTCACTGTCTCTTTGCGATTTTTTGCTTGGATTCGAAGTTGCTTGCATTTAAATATTTTTCCTCTCCTCCAAAGAATGCAATGCTGTTGAATGAAATGTTTTGTTTGGGTCATAAACTGTAAGATGAACCAACTTTTCCCTCTGTTTTCCCCTCTTTTTGATATATTATATTGTTTTAGGTTTTCTGTTTTATTCGTTACTTTGATGGTTTGAGATGGTGCATGACTGAGGAAGGCTACGTGATGGTTTAGTTTGTGTTCTATTGGTACACATAAATTATGTTTGTATGTGTCGGCATGAACTTTATTTTGTCTTTACACTAAATATGACAATGTTAAAATGAATGAGAAAAAAAATACAAATGCCTGTAAGAAAAATTTACAGTGTTTTTCTTCTGTTTCACTGAGTAAGCTGTAGGTTGCCACGAAGTGCCTGCCGACGCAGATCACAAAGAAAGCTTGCTGAAGTTAAAATATGAAAATAAAAAAAGAAGAGCTAAAACAGTAGAAGGTTAGTACCTCTATAAATTACTTACTCCTTACTAATACTACTACTAAGAAAGCTTTTTTCGTGTATAGTGAGAGTTGATTCTCTATCTTGGAAGAAACATTGAAAGAAGTTTGGTTGAACCAGTATGACCTCATACACTTGAGGGATTTTTTTACCTTAAAAACCTAAAAAAAAAAAAAAATGTTTAAAGACTAATTTGTTTTATGGTACGGCCCTATCGACACAGTATGTCACAATTAAGAGCCAGGAAATAAATAAGTACAATAGCAGCATCATAGAAAGAAGTAAAAGGAGAAAACCACACCAGAGCCCCCGCCAAACACACACGTGTAAAGCAAACAAAGTCGTAGCGAATGCTCGGGTGTGTCCGCTCCTTTTACTTCTTACTATTGTCCTAACGCTAAAATGACCTAGTACAGAGAATAGTGGCTTAAATCTCCAGGAAACCAGTAATTCTAACCTGTACTGCACGCATTAAGCATGATTGTCCTGGTCTACTTGGTGCAGAAATTATCTTACAGTGTCATTTATGCTGTAAAAAAATTTAAAATACTAAAAACACCATGGATGATTACTTAGTCGTTAGGGTGACTGCTCTCACAGTGGGCAAACCGGCACTGTGGTGTAATGGTTAGGCTCTTCGCCTTGCATGCGAGAAGACCCCGGTTCGATCCCCGACCCCGGTTCGATCCCCGATCGCGGACGATCTGGGGGGTTTTCTGCTGGGATTTTTCCCTCAGCCCGGGTTGGCCCTGACAGGCAGGGTCGAAGTAGCCCGTCTCTTAAATGACCTTACAGTATTGCTGGGGACGTAAAAATGGTAACAAAACCAAGCAGTGGGCAACACAGTGGCGGGTGCTCAAGTCGTTGGCTGTGTAGCAAAGAGGCGAATACTGGACTACAATCTTTATACTTTTCGCCGTTATGTAAAACAGCCAGCGAAGTGTAGTCTGCTCCTACTTCATTCTTAGTGTTATTACGACATGTGCTGCCTTATGACCTTTCAGTGTCGATAGGGTCATGAAACCTCAAAGGCGCCGAAATTACCTTATATGATAGTGTCGATGGAGCCGTAAAACCACAAACAAAAACAAACAAACAAACATAAAAACCTCAACAAAACAAACAAATTGGGTTCAGATCCCACTTGGGACACAAGCTCTGTGGTGTAGTGGTTAGGCCCTTCGCCTATGATGCGGAAAACCCGAGTTTGATCCTGCGTGCGAACGATCCGCATTTTTTCTCTGCTGGGATTGTTTCCTTCTCAGCCAGAGTTCGCCCTGACAGGCAGGGTTGTAGTAGCCCGTCTTTTAAATGATCATTCAGTGTTGCAAGGGACGTTAAACTGGTAACCAAACCGATCGTCCGCACGTGAGATCGTACCCGGGTCATCAGCATGATAGGATAACGTGGTGTAAGGGCTAGGCCTATCACGCAGGAGACCCAAGTTCGATTCCCAGTGGTGACTAACATTTGCGGCTATTCGCTGGTATACGTCTCTCTCAGCCCGGGTTGGCCCTAACAGGCAGTGTCGAGGTAGCTCTTCTTTTAAATGACCTTGCAGTGTTGTAAGAGACGTAAAACTAAATATGGATCAAACCTACAGTGTAGAAAAGAGTGACGAGCTGTGTGCGATGAACCAAACGGAATGCCATACATTTGTCATGAAATGTGGACTTTTGTCTGTTTGGTTTGATTTGTTTGTTTACCAGTTTACATCCCTTGCGACACTGGAAAGCCATATAAGAGACGGGCTACTTCGGTCCTTCTTGTCAGGGCCAACCCGGATTGGGAGCGGAAATCCCAGCAGAAAAACGCAAATCGACCACACATACATGGGATCGAACTCCTGTCTTCCGCATGCCTAACAATACCTATGGTGCAATAGTTAAGCCCGTCGCCTTCCACTCAGAGTACCTTACTTTGGCCGCGATATTTTATTATGGGATATTCTTTTTATCGAGTATCTACGGTTTAGCAATATTGCAGGCGTTGATTGCTTTAAACAATGTAAATTATTCTGTGAAAAAAAGAAGTACATAATATATCGGAATACCATCAGATGAAAGCAGAACTTTAATGTATAATGAAAGAAGTAAATACAGAACCATGTGTCGCAAGAAAAAATTAATTTTAATCAAAGGAAAGCAAAACGGCATATGGATTTAAGTAAAAAGGAACCCAGAGCATTTTGTAGGGAGGTCAGGACCAAGAAGAAGGTAAAGGGGGAGGCGGTGATGAAAAATGTGTTGTTTTTTTCTAATTCGAAACAACTCTATTGGGGAAGAAGGGAGGGGATAAATTCAGTATTGGGAGATAGCATAAGGGGAAAATAGTATAGAAGAATTAGAGAACCCGATTGGTATAGAAGAACTGGACTATGCCATTAATAAATCGAAAGGGGAAAATCAACAGGGCCAGACATTATACTGAACGAGTTTATCGTGAACGCCTCTTTGGCAGCTACGCTATCCTTACATGTCCATGCTTCGAATGTATGAGTTTTCTCGTTGTTTTGATGAAACATACAGACCTTGCAAGGTAACAAATATATACGTTGTCATTGTTGGCTGAATAAATTATAACTATAATGACTTGATGCGTTTGCCGAGATTTCCTTCAGACAAACCATGATGGAGACAAAGGGAATCGTTTCTTCCAAAATGGAAGAATGGCTCGGTGTGAATCGATAGGTTACGGCAAGGAGTAGATGAAATATAGCTCCACCTTCTCCAAGCCCTCTGCGTACGATGAGTTGTGCAAGTTCAGTCCGGGCAGACGCACTTTGTCTTCGGCCAAGTCACGTGGCCAGTTCTTGTACCAAGCGCCGAGAGGATTACACGGGAGGTCACATCCAGAGTGCCACCAGCCAGCCCCAGCTCGAGAAGCACAATTTGTCCCTACTGGGCACGGACAGCTTTCAGAGTCGTAGGTAGCAAATGGCTTCCGGTTGGACAAAGCTAAACAGTCGAGAAGCATGTCCCCATGGAGGTCATTGTTCCAAGATGTCTTCTCGCTAAATCCTACTGAAAGAGCATACTTGGTACTTGAGTTACCGATGTGAAAGTCAAAGGTTTGTATTTCGCACCTCTTCTGGTTGATCACGACTTTCAGTGTCACTTTGTTGTGGCCGCTTTTGCATAGAGCGTGGATGTTTCTCAGACCGAGCCACGTGCGTTTGTTAGTCATAATATAGAAACCATTCTCATAATCCGCCCATGGTTTGTTAAACTCTTCATCTCCGTCAGTTTTCAGAATAAATGTGATGATATCGAAGTCTTGTAGTCTGCATAGGGCACTGAAGGGAAGGGCAGAGGTGTGTGGGTGCAACATCACTCGATGGTATCCATTGGCGTAGCGGTCATGTTTAAGATCTGCACAGCTTT
Source organism: Phyllaplysia taylori (assembly GCA_032273245.1). Lineage (NCBI taxonomy): Eukaryota > Metazoa > Mollusca > Gastropoda > Aplysiida > Aplysiidae > Phyllaplysia > Phyllaplysia taylori. Next base: position 10,279 of record JAUKPP010249760.1, read on the forward strand.
TTGGGCGACTTTCACACAGCATCCCCACCCAACCGTCAATGCATGTGCATTTCTGCTCACCGTTTTTTCTGACTCCATTGTTTTGACATGGTTGAAGACTGGCTGTCGCTGTTTGGTCTGCAGATTCTGTAGAAGAAACAGTTCCTTCAGTCGTTGTAGCAACGGATTCTGTACCGGCAACAGACCTTGGCAGCAGATGAGGTCTTGCTGAGAATGGGAGGTACTCATACATCCACTCTCGCTGATTTCCGCCATCACTACTACACTGAGACATCTGACACGCTCGGTGGACGTAACACTCATCGTCTGCTGTGCCTCCGACATCTTGAGACTGAAAGCGGTCAACACTGAAGCCAATACACATAGCGTCCCTTTGGCAATGTCTAGCACACGTCAGCGAGCCTCGAGAGTCCGGGATCTTCACTCTGTGGCCGCAGGCGTCGCCCGAACATTCTCGACGTTTGTAGAATTGGGACAAGGAGGAGAATTCACTACTTGCCATGCAGAACAGCATCAGAAACACAAGTGCAGTAGTAAACTGTAGGTACTGGCCACGCTCTCTGGAATACCTCATGGCGGTTGTATGGCCTGTTCGAGATCCGATCTGCATGTACAGGGTGGGTTAGTTTTATTGATCGATTCTAAACTCGAATAACTCTAAAACGATAAGAGATAAAAGAAAACGGTTTTTTTGCACATCATTCCCTGGCCATTTAAGTTTTGTCTTGGCTACTTAATAAGATCATGTTAATAAGAGAAGGCGTTTTGTAAAGGAGTTAGCGGAACAAGTCCCTTTTTAGGTTATGATGCCAAAACAGCGCACTGGTATACCAAAGAGAAGGACTGCTTGGAACCACCGTAAGAAAATAAAGAGATGGTTAACACTGTCTTTCCAAAAGATTTTTTGTCTACCAAGCTATGGGTTTATGTCTTCCGAAAAAAGAAAATTATTTTTTATTGTTCGAAGCGAGAAAGGGATGGATGTTTCATGGAGCATCTAATTAATGAAGTCGTCTTTTTCATTTGATCGGGCACAATGCAATTCGCAAGTCCACCTCTTGTTCCCTTCATTTTTTTTTTTATAGCAATTCACATTACCAGCTTCTACCAAATTTTAAATTAAGGTCTAGTGGAGCATTTGATTTTGCTTTTCTTGCTGTGCTCAGTTGGACTTTTCTCTGGCGCTATCTTCTTTGTAAACGCGTGGGACGCACTTGGTAAAGCAAGATTAGCGTCGTTTTTGCGCTTTAAAAATTGGGGTCTGTTCGCACAAAGTGGCGCTATCGCGTGGTGTTTTCATGAAATCGGCTGACTTTGGTACCAGAAAAAACTTAAATGGATGCGGATCATTCGGTAGAAACAGAATGTTTTTATCTTTTATCATCTTCGAGTTACTTCAGTTTAGAATCGATCAATATGAACAAAACACCCTGCATTATCATGTTCGTTTGAATGAGATTGTTTATCTTGTTTCATTACTCGTGTTGTTTCTGTTTTCTGTCCTACTTGTTTAACTTAAGTCATGTGTTATATTACGTAAAAGGACTTGAATTCTATTATGGTGCCAGTGATTCTATATTAATTCTTATATTGAATATTTATTTTTCTTTGTTGTTCAAATTCATAATCTGCCAGTAGAGACACAGAGGTGTTCTGTTCATCCAACGTGAAGACTGTACTGCCGTCAGCTGTATGAAAGACGAAGAGCCTGACCATTACAGTTTTACACCACAGACGCTAGTGCAGTATCATGTCTGCTACTGGTTGGTGTAACAAAACTGACAATCATAGAGATTTAAACCAATAAATTCGACAGTGTAGCTACGAGTTCGCTGACAATCAGAGATTGTTGGTTCTATTTCTCCTCACAAGGGTTTCTCTTGAATATGTTTTTTTTTTACCGAAACAATCAACGTGATTTGATTTCATTTTCACTGCAGCAGCTACCTCAGATATCTTCCTGCTATTGATTGAGTTTCTACACAAACGAATCTCAAAACCATGGGTATGTTGTATAAAATTATTATTGATGTTGGCTTGGCTGAGACCTGCATTCAGATTTGAAAATAATGTAATACCAAGAACTGTTTATATAAGTAGATCCTTGCTTGTCTTTCACAGGAAGTAGGCCTACAGTGTTTCAATGATTCTATCTATAACTTCAGACCCACTTTTTAAAACTACACGATCCAAAGCAAAGGATGCACATTGAGCTCAGTACCTGTAAAGTAGGGCTGAAGGTCCACGGAGTCCAAATAGTCGGTGCCTGTAGCAGAACGATCAAACTACCTTATCGGACTTAAAATTTAAAAGTTATTTCTCTATAGAGGCACCGGCTTCTTTTGCCTATTTATCCTTGTCTCATCGTAGTGGAAAGATTGTGTCCTTCCAAGTTCCTTAAATACTCTAGCTGGCGTCAACGAGAACTCAGACATCGACTGACATCACAGAAGAAAGTTATACGGAGAGGCGCATCCCTCACCCAAGTCCTCCCCCCCCCCCCCCCGCCACCTTTCCTTTTGTCCCCCTCTCCCCTC
>JAUKPP010249771.1:0-12812 GCA_032273245.1 Phyllaplysia taylori
CAGCAGTTCTCTGCTTTAAGTGCATAAACAACATTGCACCGTCATACCTTCGCGACATGGTTAGCGAATATGTACCATCTCAGCCTTTGAGATCGGCCAATAAAAGATTATTAAAGCCAGTAAGTAGTAAAAGCCAGAGGCTTGGAGGAAGGGCTTTTTCACACCATGCTCCCTCTCTTTGGAATTCATTGCCATCTCATTTACGGGAGGTAACCAGTTTCTCAAAATTTAAATCAGCATTAAAAACATACCTCTTCATGAAAAGCTTCAGTACTTAATATGCCAACAAGCATTTCCAATTCACATATTTATTTCGTTGTAATAGTAACTCTCATATCGTGGGATCGTTAATAGTTGTTTGTCGTCCTGTGTGCGTGTGTATGTGAGTGGTGTGTATGCGTGGTGTGTACGTGTTCACGCGGGTGTTTTTTTTTGGTGTTTTTTAGCTGTATGCGTGTTTTGTGTGTGTGTGTGTGCGCGTGCGTGCGTGCATACATGCATGCATGTGTGCATGGAGCATGGTTGGAGGAAGTCATGTATATGTATATGCAGTGAATGTAAAGCGCGGAGAGCCTACTGGGATTTGGCGCTATATAAATGACCTCTATTATTATCATTATCATCTTATTGTAATATCATGTCTTGTCTGATTTTTACTTATCCTATTATATCTTATCTCTCTTTTCAGGACATGGATGAGATCTCAAGCTTTGTGGATGGTTCTATTCATGGCTGCGATCTGAACAATTCATTGGATGTGCCTCCTTACATCCCAGGTATTTTCCTTGTCAATATTATAGTTTTTGCTCCTATTCTCTCAATGTTCTTCTTCTCAACCCCCTGGTGGGAAGCTGCGTTTATTTGTTTGGTAGAAGTTTTACGGCACTATTGACATTGTAAAGTTATTACAACACCAAGAAGCAGATTAGGACAGTATTTCTCTCAATGTTCTTCTTCTCAAGCCCCTAGTGGGAAGCTGTGTTTATTTGTTTTACAGTACTATTGACACTGTAAAGTTATTACAAGGCCAAGAAGTAGATTAGGATAGTTTAACAATTTATAGTAAGAAGTAGAAATAGAAGGAGCAGACTACAGCAGAGCCCCAGCTAACCAGATAAAAGGAGCTCAGTGGTAAGCCATGTTACCTCAGACGCTCTTTAGAGGCTGGAAACCTGGTTGCCATGAGTACAAAAGAAGATTTCACTCATTTCCCTCACCTTCTTGTTACCAGTGTCGTGTAATGGGCAGGCTCTTCACCTACAATTCTATTACTCAAAAAGCTCAAGTTAGATTCTCTTGTGCTGACAACTATCTGGGTCTTTCTGCTGGTATCGGTTTCTCTCAGCTTATTGGTCAAAGTATCCCGTGTCTTAAAATAAATGAACGTACAATGTTGCAAGGGACATAAATCTAAGTAGCAAATTACCTTTTTATTATGTTTATATTTTCTGAAAGAACTATTCTTTTTGCCATCTCTACAAACCATAAAAACTGGTATCTTTGGTGTAATGGTTAGGCTCTTCGCCTATTGCACTGAAAGCCTTTAAGTTCGATTCTATGTGCCGAAGACCTGCCTTTTTCTGTTGGGCTTCCGCTATATCAGCCTGAGTTGGCCCTGACAGGTAGGGTCGAGATGCCAGGTTCTTAAATTGAAAGAATTAACGGAATAGTGAACGATCTTGTTCGTATGTTAGTGCTTTAGCGCCTGTAAAATGGCAGCTTGCACTGTATGCTTCCCAGGAAGTTGAAAAGGTTTCTGGATGACATGGTCTGCTCGGGTAATAATTGATTGTAAAGCGCATAGAGCCTGCTTGCAAGCGGATATATGCGCTATATGAATGCAGTCATTATTATTATTATTAAATAACCCTACGCCAGGGCTTAACAGTGAGCTTTGCCCGACGACCCAGGGCAAGTGAACCCCTGTGTCGGGCAAGTCAAGCTTTTTGAATTTGACATTGACGTTTTTGGTAATGATTTTAAAACGCGAAGTGGTACCAAGTACAAACTGGAAAGCAGTAATTAAGCCATCGTCGATTCAGAGCAAATGCCACCTCTATCAGAGTCAGATAATGGCCATCGAGCGTGTAATACCGTTGAAATCATCACAAAAAATGTACACGTTTCAAGCATAAAAAGGAACAAAAGATTATTGATATCTGTAATGATATGAAGTAACTACTTAGATGCAATAATCAGTCTATCTTACTAAGTGTTCTCAACTGCTTTAGTGCCAACGGTTCTACAAGGAACTTCCACACGGAACAGATCCAGAGCAGACTAACACAGAGTTGGGGCCTGCTCACTCACTTCATGACTTATGACCTATTAAAGATAAGAAGGAAGTCTCTCATTCTTGTGTGTTCGATGAAGACTGAACCAGAAGCAAGCCAATAACCTATGTAAGAGTGTATGTTTTAACACTTTAATTTAGTGATATTGCCTATGTAAGGTGGATTAACTAAACATGTGGTTTTCGGACAAGTCAAAAGTATGTTCAGGCAAGGTTTTTTTTTCTTGCATTTGCCCGACTGTGCAAGGGAAAAAAAAGTTACTGTTAAGCCCTGCCCTACGCTGCTTCAAGGGTCGTAAAGCTAAATAACAAATTACCGATTTGTTATATTGGTATTTTCTCAAAGAACTATTATTTTTGCTGCCGCTTCATGCCATAAAGCCTCCTTTGCTAGTAATTATTTGTATTTGCTTTCCCGCAGGTATAGCAGATCGCAAGCTGTACAAGCACACCATTTGTCCGCACGGGCGACACGCCATCTCCTCACACTACAACGTGCACAGTCTGTACGGGTTCCTGGACGCTACGGCTTCATACCAGTGAGTAGCTCAGAGATGATAGATTGCGGAGGAAGTGAGTTCTAGGCCCGTGTTACTGTATTTCGTTCACCATCAGCAGTTGAACCTGAGATATTCCAGGAAAGAGCGCGAACCGGCAATACATTATCACAAGGCTCAATAGACAGTTTGTTTGATCGAGTATATATGTCTCCGTTTTTCTACTTGGACAATGTATCTCTCAGCCCGGGTAGGCCCTGACAGGCATGGTCAAAGTAGCCTGTCCCTTAAATGACCTTACAGTGTTGCAAGGGACGTTAAGCCAAAGCCAAACCAAAAAAGCATTGGTTGATGACTTTAAGAATAGTTTCGGAAATAGAAATACTAGTAATAGCAGTACTGATAATCAAAATAGTTGCTACCTACTTTATATAATGTAGTCAAATATTAGTAGTAATGATGGTTGGTTGGCTGTTATCTTTACATCCCTTTCAACACCGTAAGGTCATTTAGGTGATGGGCTACTTCAGCCTCGCCTGTAAGGGCCAATCCGGGATGAGAGGAACAAATCCTTGCAGAAAAATGCAGGTGATCGTCTGCGCGTGGTATCAAACTTGTTTTTTCGGCATGATAGGTGAAGAGCCTAACTGTTACACCAGACGCAGGTCAACTTATTCGGACTGGTTGTATGACATATATCTCGATAGACAACCATGTCTTGTGCAATAAATTGTTTATATTGCAAGGATGGAAATTTTGCCTGAATGACTGAAATCCGTAATTTTTATTTGCTCCATCATTTTCCGTAAGTGGGACCTATCGTACTAATCTACAATTGAATAAGTGTATTTTTTCCAAATCTGTAAGCCCGCAAAAATTTCAGTCAATTTTTGACAAATCAGTTTACATCCTTGATATTGTGCCAGTCCCACTGATATGATTCTATTACACTTTTTTTTTCTTCACTACCATCCATTTTTCTTTTAGTTCTCTCCTCACAATACGGAAGAAGCGATCACTGGTCATCTCCCGCTCCACTTTTGTGGGCCAAGGCCACGTGAGTGGACACTGGTCAGGGGATAACTCGGCGACCTGGCATGACATGCGAATGTCCATCACAGGTGGGTACACATAGATATTTTCAAATGAGTTGTATTTCGTTGCTCCAAATTTCATGAAAATGCCCTGGCTGTAAAATCATTTTGATGGTCAGATTTAATTTTTGCTTTTAATGCAGAATGTTGGTTTTAAGCTAGTTCAAGTTTTGGTTTTACGCCCCTTTTTAGACTGTAAAGTGATTTTAGATGAGGGTTACTTCGACTCTGCTTGTCAAGGCGAACCTGGGCTGAGAGAGAAACAATATCCAAGCAGAAAGACAGACGACTTGTCCATGCAACATGGGGATGGAACTCACATCCTCTTCGTGACAGGTGAAAAGCCTGACCAATACACCACAGACACTAGTGCGGAGTCTTAGTCCCTATTAATTAGAAAAATGATTGTTTATAGATCATATCGATTACTTATGTCTCATTGTGTCTTAAATTTATTATGTGATCCATTCATTGAATACATGATCTTAATTGAAAGTCTGACATTGCTGTACACCAGCGGTTCCCAACCTTTTTCACTCCGCAACCCACTTTTGTAGACCACAACGACCGACGAACCCCCCAAATCAAAATAATATCGTGAACCTGTCAGTTTTAGGCTAAAAATTAATAACATCATGGACCCTTCGCGACCCCCCGAGATTGCCGTCGCGACCCCGATTGGGAATCACTGCTCTCTTGTCATTATTGATATCTCATACCATTATTAGTGACCGTAGGGATAATACAAAGAGTTGCTGCGCACCGCAGAGGAACCTTACATAAAAGCCATCTTGATATCAGGCAGATCTCAGTATGGGCTACAGGAAAAAAATCTGGGACAAAAGCGTATCACAATTTTTTTAACGGATTAAGCTTTATCTGGGTCTATGCTTTTCCCACAAGTTCACACTTTATTGAATGCTCTAGCGTGTACACTCCGTAGGGGGCTCTCGTGGTCTAGAGGTTATGGTGTTTGAATCTCATGCAAATGGTCGTGGGTTCAAACCTGGGAAAGGACAGGCATGTTATCCCCAATAAATTTCTTTTTCTTACTTCTTCTTCTTCTCCTCCTCTTTGTCGTCTCTTTCTATGCCCCTCCTCCTCTGCCTATGCTCCTCCTCCTCCTCTTGCTCCTCTTCCTCCTCTTCTTTCTATGTCTTGTCTACTCTTTCAACTACTTTTCTGACTTGCCCTCTTTCCCTCTCTCTTGTCTCCTCCTACTCCCTACTACTCTTGTCGCCTGCCTTGCCTCTCTTCCTCTTCTTCCTTGCCTACTCCTTCCTTTCAACCTCACCCTTGATCTTAGAAAGTCAGAATAGGTAGATCAAACACCTAGTCTTCTCAGATAAGGACGAAAAATCTCGGAGGCACCGTGTGCACGCTGTGCAAGTTAAAGATCCTCTGGTGGTTGAAAATTGAAAGAGTGGGCCTATTTGGCCGCCGTCCGGGTAAAATAAAAAATTAGCCCAAAATACTTTGGAATGTTTCTCGGCGCCAAATTTACCTGATGGCAGGGTGTCCAGCGAAGTCGGAAAGTCAGATTTTGGTAGGATTGTTTTGGGCTGGTCGGAAAAGTCGGAATTTGGTCGGAAAAGAGCAATCTAAGTCGGAAAAACTATGCAGATAAAAAGATTTGACCACATGAAAAGCAACTACATGTAGTAGTAACCTTCCAAACGTGAGGCCTTCGCTCCCAACTCGCTCTCTGCCATTGACCTCGGTGACCCGACTGCACAATGGTCAGGGGACAAGTTTCTCTCTTTCTCTCTCTCTCTCTGTCTTTGAATGCACAAACTTTTCCTCATCTCTCGTCAGTGCTCAGAGGTCACCAGGGTCAAGTTAAGCGTACGCAATATGGATGGAAGCTCTCTTTAGGTTTCTGCTATAATATCGTGACCTAAATATATTCATTTAAGCTATTTCTCCGGAAGCGCCGTTCCTTCACATAAATTATTTGGAAATACAGAGGGATTCACCTTACGTATCGGTATCTGTTTTAAAGATATTCTCATACACAAATCACCATACAATAAAGACAAAAATTCGTGCTGTGGGATGGATGAATCTAATGCAAACTGTGGCATCTGTTCTGTCTTCATCTCGCTGACCTCTCATCGCCCCCTGCTGAGTTGCACATGTGTTCAAAGCGAATGCACTGCGTGAGGCCCCTTTAGTTGTGATAACATAATGGGAAACAAAACGCGAGGCTTTCCACGCGTCGGTGGTTTTAGCCAACAGAGATTTGGAATGACCGGAATCAAAGTTACGAAGATGTGGAGGTGGGCATCCCTCCCCATACGGTTGTTGGTCTCGGCTACTCCCAACTGAATTCAATTAATTTCCCACGCGCGTGAGGTCAGTGTAAGGGTACTTTATCTCCAGTGACTTGCACTAAACAATGAATAATTATTCATTCATTATATGCGACTTTAATCTGTTTCTCATCTATTATCTGTTTTTGGTGGCCGAAATTTTGCTATTCTAAAGCCTTTTTAACGGCTGCATTGATCGACATGCGGTTATCGCCAAAATTCTTTGGAATTTTCTTCAAATCATGACGAGAGAGAGAGAGAGAGAGACTTGTGAAAGGAAATTAGAAAGTGGGTAGAGATAGAAAGGACAATTTTTTAGGTTAATGCAACTTCCAGTAATCTTATAATAGGATACGGTAAAGTGGTAGGTATCCCCACTTATCAAGTAGGGGACTGGGATTCGACTACTGCCAGGAAATTTTCATTCTTGAGAGAGTGAAAGAGGGAGAGAGATATTGAAGCAGAGAGGCCCCAGCCCTATTGATTTACGAAAGACAAGGAAAGAGACATGGAGAGAGAAAGAGAGAGAGAGAGAGAAAAAGGGCAAACAGAAAGGGTGTGTTTTGTTATAGAGATAGGGAGAAAGACAAATGAAATCAAGGTGAACAGTAAGTATCCCCGCCTGTCAGTGGCGAAAATAGAGTTCGATTCCACCACTGAGGGAATTCTTTTTTTCACTTAGAGAGAAAATCGGAAGAATGGCCGAGGAAAGCATAACATGATCCCAGACCAGAAAGACCGACAGAAACAAAAACGTACGTTATCATGTTAAAAAACGGGGATCTGCACTAATACATATACTGTTGCACTATCAAGAACTGGAGACAGGCATCCTATATTTATTTTGTCTCCAAATGCCCAAACCAGAAAATATGTTGTCTACTAAGAATCCTGTTGCATGTGAGGACCTATTTGTTTGTTCTAAAATGTTTTATTGGTTTGCAGGTTTCTTTTGTTTTGAAATTTGCCATTGTTATGTTTCACTTTCAGTTTAAAACTGACCATATTTCCTTCTATCCCACTCTTCCCTTTCCGATTACCCCGAGCAATGCCGGGTACTCAGCTAGTATGCTTTTATGACCCGTTTTTTATGCACAGCGGTTTTATTTTCTCTGCGAATAGGGTCTTGAAACAACAATTTTGGGTCTTGGAAACAAATTTCAGGGTTTGGATGGGGACCATGCACAAGGCATATTCAGTGAAACCTCTTAATACAGCCCCCCACTTTACCGCCATTCCTGCATACCACCTGCTTTTCGCTGTAGTATGGTATGGTTACTGTATAAAAACAGTGAAATAATACTTTGTACCGCCATCCGCCAGTACTTCACAGGGTACATATCTTAAGTAAGCATAGTAAATAATGCCCGTCATTCTGCCAGCTCACAACCACTGAAGTAATACAAAACCAACTCTCACTCTCACTTATGCTTCATTTGGCAAGCCGTACGTTTTATCAGTGTGTCGATGCACGCAATAAGCTCCCCCTCTGGCTAGAAAAAAAAATCACATCAGTTGTTGCATATTTGCAGCTGGAGGAAAAAAACGCCCTGCTAAATCATATTCAAGCTCAAGTTGAAATCAGCATAATTCTTTCACTTAAATGGATCTAGACAAGTGGTCTTGGGATCCGTGAAAAATCAACCTAACCGCAAGTGAGTTCTATACAGGTGGATTAAACTGTAATAACTCCTTAGCCTTGAATTCAATAGGCCTATGAGCATTTAAGTTGTGTGTGGGCTCAATATTAGCAAGATTTATTTTCACTAAGAAAATTATATTATTATACCTTTGCTAAGTCATTTTCGGCAATATGAATTTTTATGTCAAGCTGCCGGAGAGGAGCACAGAGGGCGGAAGCTTAACTCCCTTTATGACGCAACTTCAATGTAAAGTTCAGTCATGTGATCCCGCGCCTATCTTCAAATTCATATGATCACGTGATCACTTCTTACTTCCTTTGACAACAAACATGGCGCCTATCAGACAAGGTCCCGTGGTGTTCGGCTCCACCCTGTTATATTCTTCTTCTTCTTCAGCGTTCCAATGTAGAGATGATCATGCTCTCAGACGTTTAGTTCAGTCGCCCTGATGTAGGCCGCTATCTGCTCCAGGTCTTTAAAGGAGCCCCACAGCTTCTATCTCATGTCAGTTTCCCCAGGCCAGAAATGGCATCGTAAGGTTCTGAAGGTTCGTTATATTCCAAGCTAAAACGGCAAAAAAGCTGACTTCTCTATAAATAAATATGTTCTAAATAACTACCAGATGAAAAGAAGAAGACACACACTTATTCTAAAGTGCACAAGCAAACAGAAAATCTCATCAAAATTAGTATTAATCTAAAACCTATAAATTACCGATAAATATTGATTCATATGAGCCACATCATGATTTTATTTTTACTCTTCCACCTCTTGGCATCATGTGAGCTTATCAGGTGGTCCCGCGCCTATTCGGGAATGATTGAACTCTTTTGCGTATACATTTTTCTTTCTCTTTGCACTTACTAATCCAGACCGAAGTTAACCCTCTTTTAATTATAAACTCTTTGAAGCTACTATAGAGAAAAAAAAGCACTGGCACTCATCATTTTGATTCATGAATATAAAAAGTCTGTACAAATTTTACAGATATAAGCAGAGAGCAAAACATTAATTCTCTTGTTTCTCCAGATGTTTGTGTCTTAAGAAAATGATATTTTCTTATATTTGCTTCAGTTTGTTTCTTTTCTCTTTTTGCTCCATACTGCAAGGAATTCTGAAATTTTGTACAAGGGGAAATAACAACGAAATATCTTACTCACTGATGCAAAAACTGTATAACCTCCCTTGATAGAAAATACTCTGTTAAGTTACCTGCCCTTAGAAAAAATTTAAGATTTCTAAAAAGAAGTAAATTAAATAATCTAAAGCCAAACAATTAATCTTTTTGTGTTTTTGTTAAGTGCTTATTACCATAAAGCGAGGTCATTTGCTTTTTTTCATGTTCGATAATAACTAAATAAAAAAAAACACGTATGAAATTGTGTATATTATAATTATGTTACTCACATTTTGACACAGTAAGCGAATTGTCTGGCTAAATTTTCTATCTTATTTCTTTAGCTTTGCGCAGTGGCGGTACCATAGCCAATGAGGTTTTACCGAGGCGTGGTTATTGCTAGTTGAAAACTACTCCCAATACCCCGCACAGGCGACCTTCACCGGTCGACTAGTGCAATTTTTTACGGCTCTTACGGGAGCTAAATAAAACCAAATGAAGAAATGGAACTGAAAATAGAAAATAGCATGGTTATGTCTGGGATTTCCAGCGAAGAAGAAAAGAAACTCAACAAGAGTCCAGTGTAAGATTGTTTATAATAGGCTTGATACACACTAAACATGGCTACTGTGTATGGGACTTAGGGTTATTATCTATAGTAGTCTATTGTTCTACCAAATCACCACAAGATCTACAGAGTTGGTGGGTCTCAACTGTTTACACACTTCCTTTAGATTCTAGTGCAGAGTTGCCATCCCTCATGATTTAATTGTAAGTCTCTTGAATTTTGCGTGAAGCGTTTGCTTTCATGAAAAATTGAATTCTCGCGATTTTTTCACATTATTTATTTATGCTGGTAAGCTGAAGACCAACATACTTTTTCTCGGCCTGGGATTTTTTTAAGACCATTCCGTTGGCTAGATCCATGGGTGTCAATTTTCCGGGCTGCCCCGGATTTCTTTTTCCGAGTTGGCAACTCTGCTAGTGTAGGATTGTAATGTTTGAAAACCGTTACATTTGAAAATAAATATCTCCTCAGCCATGCTTCAGATGAATCTGTTCGGCGTTCCCTTCACGGGGTCAGACATCTGCGGCTTTTACGTCAACACGACGGAAGATCTCTGCACTCGCTGGCATCAGCTCGGTGCTTTTTATGTCTTTTCCAGAAATCACAACAGTGACACATGCAAGGTTAGGTCTGGTTTGGTTTTGGTTTTAGTTTTGGTTTGGTTACCAGTTTTACGTCCCCTGCAACACTGTAAGGTCATTTAAGAGACGGGCTACTTCGACCCTGCCTGAGAGGGAAAAATCCCAGCAGAAAAAAAAACCCAGATCGTCCGCGGCCGGGGATCGATCTAGGGTCTTCCTGCATGCAAGGCAAAGAGCCTAACCATTACACTACAGCGCCGGGGTTTTGGTTTTATGTGCCTTGTAACACTGATAGGTCGTTTAAGAGGCGGGCTGCTTTGACCTTGCCTGTCAGTGCTAACAGATGTAGAGATGGAAACATTGTCCCAACAGAGACTCTTGAGTTGTTCTTCCAACACTGGGTTCAAACTCCCATCATCTGTGTGATAGTCAAAGAGCCTTACCAGTATACCATAAATGTTGATGTGCGAGGTTAAGCTTTGCCATTTTTGGGAGAGCTCTGTTATAATTTTTGTGGGTCGTGTAAGGAGTAAGGGATGTTGTAAATATTGATTGCTCTTGATTTTGCTGAGGTCATGATTTATTGTGAAATTGTTGCAGTCCAATGGGGTTTGGAGATTTGAGCCTTGATAGTGACGGGTCTAAATGCACGAAGTTTTTACAACAATAATTGTTGTTGTTAGTGCTATTCATATGATTATTGTTATTGTTGTAATCATCATCGCTGTTATTATTTTTAAAGAAAATCTATTTCATATTTGTACTTTATCCATAATTTAATCATTATTTTCATCATCTGTAGTAGTGCTGTGTTGTTAAGCAGTAGTTGCAGTAGAAAAAGTAGTAGTTGTAGTCATTGTATCATTGTTACTGTCACTTTTGTTTTATATTATAGGCTATCCTTATCATCATATTATGTGATTGTCAATTGTATAAGTGTATCTATATGCTTTATAATTATGTCTTGCCTAGTTTAAAATCAGATATACTGCCTTTGAAATAAATACTGTTTATCCGTTTTCATTATGTTTGGTCTAGTTTTCAAATTCAGAGATGTTGCACTTGAAATAACTTTCAAAATCACAAATGATTAAATTGACATATTCTTTCTCCGAACACAGCCTCAAGACCCTGGTCAGTTTGGCCCAGCCTCAGCAGCGTCCACTCGCAAAGCCCTGCTGACCCGCTACTCTCTACTGCCCTACTTGTACCATCTGCTACATCGCAGTCACCTGTATGGAGAACCTGTAGCCGTACCCTTAGTCTACAAGTGAGTTTGTTTGTCTGTTTATAATACTTATAGTATTCAATATGATTTAGTTATCAGTTTTACGTCCCTTGCTAAAGATTAAGTGTCACAATCATTAAAAACTCATACAGTGGAACTTCCTGATAACGACCTCTCTGAATAGCGACATTCTCTGGATAATGACATTGGCCTCTGGTCCCAATTTTTTTACTATTTAACATTAGTAATAAAAGCGTCTAAATTGCGACATACATTCTAGTAAAACCTCTGCATAACGACAACGAGGTTGTAACTGTTGACGTTTACTCAATTGTTGGTAATTCAGCTGCACTCATGCCAGTCCCAAGCCCGGATAAACTACAGGGGAAAATGGCATTATAGCAAGACAATTACAATCATAACCATAACAATAATGAAATAAGCACCCGGAAAACACATTTTAACGTATCAGTGATTCGCGGGAGACAACCAGCACAGCACATTGTTTCATTGACGGATTTACCACACCCCAATGTCCGCCATCTTGGAGACTTCTTAGTAACGACATAATTTCAAGGTCCCGAGCGATGTCGTTATTAGGAAGTTCCACTGTATGTTATACAAATTAATCACACTTTAAAAATTCATATTCAGTAGAAATAGAAAAATGCAGATTCTTGTCCGCAAGTGGGAACTAAACTAGGGTCTTCTGAATGATAGGGGAAGAGCCTAACCATTGCACCACAGGCATTGGTTGTAAGACAATAAACGTAACTTAATTGCAAGTAGAATACTTGAGACTATGTTTGAGTTGTCTGTTGCTGTTCCTTATTAAATACTGTGTCATAAAACCAGACCTTTCTTTTTCAATCACCCTGTATTTGCTGAAGCTGAAATAAATTTATAATGTCGATATGGCTGGAGAACCTTAGCCAACTAACTGTCCTTACAGCCAGGACACGGGACAAAAAACAAAACAAAACTGTCCTTACAGTGTCAATAGTGACGCATAATCTCAAGAAAGGAAAACAACAAATCATTTACAATATTGCCTTCTGTGTCCCTAGCTACCCTGACGATCCCAACACACACCACATAGACGACCAGTTCATGTGGGGATCGGCACTCATGATCTGCCCGGTCCTTCAACCTGTAAGTTCTTAAGCAGTCCATTCATGTTTGTTCCGGTAGTAGTTTCTTTTTATTAACAAAATCATTATAAACATAGCATGGGCACAGTGTCTTGTTTCAGATCCATGGTAAATTTTGTGTTGATGAGTTGTAAGTTGCATTTTGGCCATGTAGAGTTATTGGTGTCACATGAAAGACCTTTTTTCCCCTGTTTTAGGTGGTGAAAAAATTATCTTTCTAGCTCAATTTGACGCTGATATTATGATTGTTTAAAGATAAGATAAGATAAGATAATCTTTATTTGTCCTTTTTACAGGAAATTTGGGGTAACAATTTCTGTCTTGATAC
>JAUKPP010249782.1:0-12812 GCA_032273245.1 Phyllaplysia taylori
GTTGGTTGTTGGTTTTTTTTAGGGTGCGGGGGGAGGGGGGGGGGGGTGGAGGGAGTTTCTTGTTTTCTTTTTCTTCTTTTACAAAAAAAATTAAAAATGCATGATATGCATTTTTCGAAGTGCTGCTGACGCAGCACGCAAATGGCAACCCTTAGGGAAGCTTAAGCCTGCTTGAGTGCAGACCAAAACAAGAAGAGGCTAAAACAGCTGAGGCTGGCGCCTCTATAAATAACGCACTCCTTACTACTACTAAAAAGACATGATCTGCTACTTGTTTGTTGAGGTTAAACACTGTGACAGCACTACATGTAGGCCTACAATGTATAAGGACTATGTGTATTAGAAGGTCATTTCAAATGCAGGAGGTAGTTTGGTTTGGTTACCAGTTTTACGTCCCTTGTAACACTGTAAGGTCATATATAAAAGACGGGCTAATTCGACCCTGCCTTTTTTTTTTTTTTTGGTTTTGGCTTAACGTCCCTTGCAACACAGTAAATTTAGATAAGGGATGGGCTACTTCAAACCTGCCTGTCAGGGCCAACCCGGGATGAGACTGTGAGGTACATTGTCCCAGTAGAAAAACGGAGATATACTCGATCAAACAAACTGCCCCACGCGGGCTTCGAACGCACGTCCTCTGCGTGATAGGCGAAGCGCCTAACCATTACACCACAGACGCCAGAACGACCATGCCTGTCGAGGCCAACACAAAAAACAATAAGAAGAATAGACCATACCAAAGTGCACACCAATCGTGTAAGGAAAACAAAATGTATCAGAACCCAACATTTCCCTGTCATCTGCATTTTCTTTTTTGCCAAATTGGGGCCTAAAATTTGATTTGACAAATTTCGTACATATACATTTGGCCAGGAGTCTTGGTTGGCACTTTATTTTTTAGTGAGTACGTTACGGTTGAAGGGTAGATCTACTTTCTTCTTTGTCTATACATTGCAAAGAACTGAAATTTTACAATATTGATTTGTAATCATGGGAAGTGCGGCGATCTGGAATTTTCCGGATTTTCCATTTTGCAGCACTGAACGTAGTGCGCATTCCTAATTATAATTAATAAATCCTTGTCTATTTTTATCTATGATGCTGTATCACTTCTATTTCTTCATTGCTTCAGATGAGGCCTAAAATAGCTGAAATTTATAGAGTAAACCCCTTATTTAGAGGTATCCTATGCTGCTGTAAAAAAAAAAATCAGGAGAACAAGACCTTCTGGGAATATTGCACATGCCAAATTTAAAATGAATCTGTCCAGTGATTAATATCTTAGTCTCGAAAAAATGGTACTCACGGGGGTTGGTCCGGACTATAGTAAGAAATTACTTGCTTCCTTTGGAGTTCGCACCTTTTTTTCGCTATATTTTTGCCGAAATTTGTCAAGATTTGCCAATTTTGGGAAATTTGTCAAATTTTGCCATTGGCCCTATTATCTGCGGCCGCAAAAAATGCAGATGACTGATTTACTAAATGTCTCTACTATTACTACTAATATTAAAAAAGTGACTGGGTATGCCAGTAACAACAATGGTACCAGTTTTACGCCCCTTGCAACACTGAAACGTCAAAGAAGAGACCCTGCCTTCCAGGGCCAACCCGGGCTGAGAGGTAAAAAATCCCAGCAGAAAAAAACAACCGCAGTTCGTCTGCGACCAGGATCGAACTCGGATCTTCCGCATGACAGGAGAAGAGCCTAACCGTTACACCACAGCACTGTTCTCGTAATGTCAGGCGCCTGGTGAGATGGTTGCTACATTGAGCTTTTTTCTCATCTTTAACTTGGTTTGGTTTTTAGTTTTACATCTCTTGAAACACTGATTTGTTTTGTTTGTTTGGTTAGTGTTTTAGGGCTCCATCGACTCAAAAAGGTCACTTCGGCGCCCAGAACCATTTCAAAGTATTTTTGGGTAGTGATTAATTTTGACTTTGTGCCCGGGCGGCGGCACAGAATAGATATAATAATACATGTACATGTATCTATTCTGTGGGCTGCAGCCTAGTAGTAGGCCTGCTCTTTACTATTTTCAACCACCAAGGGACACACGAGGCCTCCGCCGAGGTCCTTTGTCCATATCCGAGAAGACTAGGTGTTTTGATCTTACCTACCCTAAGATCAGGGGTGTGTGTGGTTGGAAAGGGAAGGAGTAGACAAGGAAGAAGCGAAGAGAAGCAAGGCAGGCGACAAGGTTTGCAGGGTGTAGGAGGAGACAAGGGATAGAGTGAGAGGAAGAATCAGAAACTTAGATGAAAGAGTAAACAAGGCATAGAAAGAGAAAAAAGAAGAAGAAGAAATTTATTGGGGATAGCATGCCTGCACTGCCCCGCGGGGTTAAATCCACGACCATTAGCATGACAGGCAGACACCACTACCTCTAGACCACGAGAGCCACCTTGCAACACTTGTTACATAGAGATAAGCCTTTACCCTTGCCTGTCAACCAGGGCCAAGCAAGGTTGAGAGGGACGATCCCAGAAGAAAGACACTGATACTTGTCCTCTATTGGGACCTGTGTGTGATAGCCGAAGAGCTTAACCATCACACCACAGACACGGGCATCTTTCACTTGATGCGGCCAGAGTCAAACCTGTGAGTGTGATGTGCTGCTCATGACTTTTTGCTTAAAAAACCCAGACAAGGGTGTTTATGGCAGTAAAGGACCGGGCTACAAAATTGGAGGTCTGAGATTCGAGTTCTGTGAGCTTCACTGTTTTTTTTTATCCAGAGTTTTCATGGCTCTGACTTACATCCTATTGAAGATGGATGTAAAATTTGGAGATCCTGCCTCCTATAGAAAATATGTTTCTATATATATATGTGAGGTATAAATTTTTTTTTAGAAGCTGGATGTACAATTTGAACACCGGCGCTGTGGTGTAATGATTAGGCTCTTCGCCTGTCATACAGGAGATCCCGGTTCGATCCCTGATCGCGGACGATCTGGGTTTTTTTCTGCTGGGATTTTTTCCCTTTCAGCCCCGTTTGGCCTTGACATGCAGGGTCGAAGTAGCCCGTCTCTTAAATGACCTTACAGTGTTGCAGGGGACGTTAAACTGGTAACCAAACCAAACCTACAATTTGAACGTTCATCCATGGAAGGATATATTCAGGGCCTCTGTCTTCACCATTCCAAGCCTCTGCAATCATGCATGGCACAGACACATGAAATTTTTCATGAAAACAGGAAGAAAAAAAGTAAAGGCTATGTTCTCGTAAGTTAAATTTTTATTAAGTGTCATCATTCACATTACTAACCAAAATAATAATATCCATTTTTATAATAAACAAAATACCTGGACAAAATATAGTGTATTTGTGTATCATTTGGCTGGCTAGAAGATGCCTCTCAGATGTGAAGTGAGCTGACCAAATGAGTTACTTCTCGTCATCAGAGATTATCAGGGAAATTCCATGTGGGGTAAAGGACAATTATATGACGATTTTATTGATCCCCGTGGGGAAATTTTGTATTATTTATCAGTTGTGTAAAGTTTGGCTCACTTTCTGATTCTGTAGGAAATTTAATGTTTATTTTCTGAACATTGTGCTTTTACCAACCCTCCTCATTCTTGATAACTTTTAAAAAACAACAAAAAAGCTAGAAATGTTAAACTTCAATACCAATTTGCAGGGCTGGAAAAGCCCCTTGGCTTTATGTATATCACTGTCTATCTAGCCAGTACAAAAATCTGAGAATGAACTAATTTGATCAGCTCGCCTCACAAACACTAACGTTTTTCCTGATGGCATAGCTTTGCTGTGGCTGGCCACTTTTCTATGGGACTACCTCTTCTTTGATCTATATAAAAAATTCACACTGAGCTGAAGGAATGAAAAAATGTCATGACCTTTCTAAAGAGAAAACTGTCAAAGAAGGAATCTAAAAATTAATCAGGGTCACAGGATACAAAAAAAAAATTGAAAGTGAAAAGAGGTGATCCCAACACCAGTGTGCTATGTAGTTAGAAGAGGCTTATTCACGCATCATGTTCTTATGTCAAACACAGCACAAAGGCCTGCTGGGGTGGGGTTTGCTATTTTACTATACTGGCTGCTTTCACATAGAGAAATATTGTATCAGAGAAGCTCATTTCAGTGGCATCCCTCTCCCCTCCTCTTTGAGGAAATAACTAAACCGTAAAGCCCCACTCTCTCAATTTATGCAACTTATTTTAGGCTTGCTAAACAATTTTTAAAAGCATGTCTAAGTGATTTACAGCAGTTCATACAACCAATATTCCTGTAGGATTCAGAAGTGAAAGAAGCAGAGAATAAAATTTATACCATATACAAATATATATAATCAGCAACTATTATAACATCCTAGTAATTAGGCCCTGCCTCTTAGACTTTGATAGCTTCAATGGACAAATGACACAATATTCTCTTGGTTATATTGACAGAACTTCTCATTTCTAACAATTATTTTTAAATCCAACAGACATTAACAATCAATAAAAATGTACCAGTTGGAATCATGGTGCTGTGGCAATGATCGGCCCGACTGACTGCCACAAGACAGAAGCAAAAACCTTGATTAATAATGTCATCCTGTAGCAAAGAGACACAGCAATATATATCATGAATCCCAAACACTTAATGTACACATGATCCTTACATTTCAACACAACAAACAAAATGACAAAAAAGTATCCTGGGCTTTGTTAAGACTTTGTAAAGTCGTGAGAGACCAAAATCATTTTGGCAATTCAGACCAACTGTTTGCAAACACTGAAGCAATAAACGTGATCTGCATCGTAAATCTAAGTTTCACTTCTACATAAAACAATAGGTATTTGGATAAATCTATTTTTGCTGAAATATATCCCTGTGAATAGCTCATTCCATGCAAAGAAGTTTCACAAATAAGCCAGCAAATCTCAAATAAAAGATCCTGAAACAAGTGTTATCGGTATAAAAAAATAATCTTAAGGAGGTCTGAATGATGTAACTTTTCCTGGGGTCTTATCTGGGGTCCATGCCAAGAAAGCGACTACTGCTAACGATACAGCAACAACCAAAATGTGCCACAGAAAGAAGGCTGTGAACCCTACAAGAATTTTTCTCTATCTGTCAACATTGTTACTTCACTATTCTCAATACTGCATCACAAGAGCTGTTCTACACCCCACTACACCCTGCAATTTGAACGTTTGAGATGTACAATAAAGTGTATAGGAACAAGTCAGTTCAGTACTGCATGCCCCATTGTCCTACTATGTTCTCTGAGCAAATCAGACGGATACAAACACTTTCCCACATGTACAATAAAGAGTTCCAACTTCAACAATTCAGAGAAAACAATGAACTATTTACACTAAGTTTTATTTCTCACAAAATGTGAACAAAGAAAGAAATTCAACAAGAACATCACAGAGCCATTTTCAGTCATCCCAATAGTTACATTGCAAGGACAGAATTCTACATATATGTACCAATGACCCAAACAGTACCCCGTATGTAAACCATTAACCGCTTATCCTGCATCCCATCATTTCCTCAGTGTAAACGACCGTGAAGGCGTCCAATATCTTACAGAAAACAAGACGATGTCCAGCCCAGCAATGTTATCAATTGTATCTCGTGTAAGTCACTGGCAATTGTGGAGAGAAGACTTGTGAACAAACTGATTTGCAAACTTCAGATTCTCTTTCAGAAACCCAAAGCACTTGAAACGTAAGCCATAAAACGTTTGGCACTCACAAGTATAAATGCAGAAAAAGGAACAAGACTACATAGAGCTTTTCTTTTCATCATTCACAAGAGCAGGCGTAAGAAACGAACCTCATAAATCTCTCTCTCATCATTCGTAAGTGTAACGGTAGAAAAAAAACCCAGCTGCATAAAGTTCTCTTCCGTCATTTACAAATGTAGATTCAGGAAACAAGACTTCATAAAGCTATCTTCTACACCAGTCAAAATTCTGAAAATCCAAACAACTCACTGCACTTGTAAACTGTACCCGCCTCCCCTCCCGATGTACTGAGCACAAAGTGTCAGTCCCACTAAGAGATCACATGACTTGCGAGACTATCGAGCCAGGGCACAGATCAGACTGGCGCACATCTCGAAGAACTCAAGGGTCTGGTGTGGCCTACCCAGACTACTCTCGTCTTCCGTATCCATGCGGTCATCGAAGGAGAGCTGTGAGCCAGAGCTGTTGGGGCTGGTGCTGTTGGCGGGCGGGCTCATCTCATTTGGCTCGCTGCAGTTGTTCAGACTCTTGAAGTCCAGCAGGTAACTCTTCTGGTCCACTTGGTACAGCTGCAGGCTCAGGCGGGTCTGATCAAGAAAACATGCATTGTATGTTTGTTAATTTTGTTGAGTTTTTCATGGCACTATCAGGTCATTTCATTGCCGGGAGGCAGATTAGGAGTATAGGATTTTCTTTTTTTTCTTAGGCATTACTGTCCATACTGTATGGTCATTTCAGCGTAAATATGCTATGAAATAGTAATAATATTATATTGTATTTCTTAAGAAAAAAACAACCCCACCCAATTATAAATAAGCTCACTTCGCTAATGGCACATGATTTAATTTGGCTGCCAGTAATGTAAAAAAGGAGTGACATAATATCCTCCATGGCCAATAACAAATCACATCATCAGCCGTCATATGAGTAGATGCATAGCAAGAAAGCTTGGAAAAAACATGAGCAAACATCTCTCTCCAGATCAAGTGACAGAAAAACTGTGGTCCTCACACGCATGTTGAAAGCAGATGAGCAATTCACTATTCAATGAAAATAAATCAAAACCCTGTACTTACAAATCTTAATGTGACGGGATTCTTTCTCCTGACTCGGACATGCCACTGATTGATCACTTTCCAGTCCTGAGTGAGAAAACAACAATAGAGTACAGAAAAACCGATATCTAGGATTGAAATGTAAAACAACAACAAAAAAAAGGATTGGAAATGTGAAACTGAAAGTTCAGAACTTTGCATTGCATTAGACATTTGTTTTTAAAGGGAAACGAACAATACTGCAGCTGTGAGTGACCTCTTACTTTAGGTTCACATTTCAATATCTTTGTTGAATAATTGAGAGACAGTCAATGCTGTAAATGTAATCAAATATTTTCTTTATGTTACAGTACACGCAGATGGTTCATAGTTATGGCAGTGGCACTATGTAACTGTGGAGAAACTAGAGTATCAGATAAAAAGTCTATCAATTAAGAAAACAGCAATTGATCATCTGGGTCCTTTGGAATTACTCAACTTTGCACATGGTTTTCAACATTGGTATTCTATACTCACATAGTCTAGTGACTTCATTGCACGGTACACTTCATGCATGATGTCTTGGGGTTTGCTCTGGGACCTTATACCTGCACGAAAAACACAAGACATTGTGAAAAATTTAGCTTTGCCAACTTAAAAATAAGCACACAATGAACCAAAAGTACCAGGGCAATAAATGTGTTTTCGAAATCAGTGGTTGCCAAATACAAGCCGTTGCTAATCTCAGCTATAGCTACTGAAATCATAAGATAAAACATGCTTAAACTTATGAAATAATAATCTATATAAGTAAATACAATTATCATCCAACAGATCACATTCAATCCAGAATAGGATGTTCAAGTTTCAAGCTAGATCTCTTGAATTTGAAAACTTACTTATTAATAGGTTTGCTCACAGATTCAAAATGTTGTGGATGCTACACTAACATTATTGCTTAAAACAGTCACAGATGGGTTACCTAAATGCCACTTGGCTTTCTTTGCATGGACACTGTTCTTGTTGTCAATGATGGGATCCAAGGTGTGAGATGTGTTCTTCAGCTCTGGAAAAAGTGTACAACAACGTGAAGTAAAAGACCCGGGGAAAGACTTCTTCCCTGCCTACATATTGTGCAAAAAGTTTATTTTAATTTTTTAAAAAGAAGAAAAAAAGGCAATACTAAATTGAAGGAGTTCGACACAATTACCAATTACTTAACAATCCTATAAAACATTGATGTAATCTAAAGTAGCTACCAGGGTCTTTACATTCTTTGCATCAGCAAACAATCACAGATTTAATAATACTGTTGCACGTTTCCAAGAATATGTATTTGTAACTTTTTCAACACATATGGGAAGAAAATTGTGTGAACTTGCAATCTCAGGCTTATAAAACTTCATGTGACAAATTCTTCATTATCTATAAATCAAATCCTCTCATTCCAACCTCAGTAAAGTGAGAAAAATAAAAATATGGTATCAATCCTTCAAACACACCTCTATCTAAATCTGAAAATTCATGCTACCAATTTTACAATTAGTACAAAATATTTAGCTTCTGCATTTAACCTACCTGGCATGCGCTCTGGGTGCGGTCTCATAGGACTCGAGGCCTGTCAAGCAATGGGAAGAATAACAAAGCTGTGAGTTTTTATTTCAATAAATTACATGAAAGGAACCATACATGACATAATAAAACGTAAATATAAACAATTATAAAAATAGTATCATCACTAATTCCCACTAGTTAGTGACAATGAAAGATGGGCCTTACTTTCAAAATTACAGAAAGAACACACTTTTCTTTGAAATATGTCGCCCGACGAGGTGCGGGGCCCCCACCTGGGGAAGCAAAGAATGGCATCTTTTGCTCTGATGCATAGCATGATACCGTACAAGGTGGCAAAAATGCATCACAACTGAAGCCACTCTTTTCAGTTTAAACAATAAGAGTACCCATCGAAAATGGAACATGGTTGCCTGTATGGCGTGGGGACCCTGCAGTGCACTTGTGGAAACACAAGCTACTGCAGGATAAATAGGCCATGTATGTAAAATTCAGTCATTGTGACTTACCCCTGAGTTCCAGCAGGGGATCGCAGAAGAAGAAGAAGAAGAAGAAGAACAAATATGTAGGAAGCATAAAAATC
This sequence comes from Phyllaplysia taylori, assembly GCA_032273245.1. Lineage (NCBI taxonomy): Eukaryota > Metazoa > Mollusca > Gastropoda > Aplysiida > Aplysiidae > Phyllaplysia > Phyllaplysia taylori. The sequence goes on from JAUKPP010249782.1 coordinate 8,895, forward strand.
TTAAGTCTATTGGTACCCAATGATGAAGGGACTACTCAAGCTATTATGAAGAAGACATGAATTCAATCCAATGTAGGACGAGCATCTCTATCTCACTGCTGGGATTTTACATCTCTCTCAGACCGGGGACGCCCTGACAGGGAGGGTCGAAGGAGCCTGCCTCTAACATGGCTTTACAGTGTTAAAGGTGGTGTAAAACCAAGTCCAAACCTAACCAACAGCCATGACTTTTTATCCTACTTTCAGTAGTTTAGGTTGAACGTCTCACAAGCCTACGGAGGAAACAACTCACCAGACTGAAAGCCTCAGGCGGAGGACTAGACGCCAGGTAGAACTCTTCATACTCGCTGGAAGCTTTGAAGGGAGAGAAAATAGACACTTTACAACCAGACTCTAATGTGTCTTCAAAGTGTGAAGATTGTCTAGTTCTCAATGATACAAAAAACACATTTCAGTACATGTGATAGGAAAGATTTGTGTATGTATATTCGATATACCTTGTTTCAGGACAAGCTGACATAATGAAATTATCACTGTCTTCTCTCTGGGAAGCAGAGGATGCAATAATGCATGCTTAAAGGCTACTGGTAAAAGAAAAGCCTTGTTTTCAATCTTATTTTGCACAACCTGAATGAGCTCCTCGCTGATTCATGGTACACATTTGGACACCATGGAACTACACACAAATAACAATGTTTTAGACTCGTGGCACACTTGGCCCCTTGCTGTTAGATTAGCAGGTACTGAAATGTATTTTCTTCACATATTGCTATCACTATACCGTGAGCCAAAGGTAAAGAGAAGATTAACAAATTAATCTAATCAAGCTTTGTATAAATGCAAGTATTACAACTTGTGTACAATACAAACACATATTGGGCTTACATGTTAAGAGAAAAAAACCTTAAAACGAGCCTCGGCAAAGACCTCAAATACAGCGCATCGCTACAGATGTGGATCGGCGATAAAAAATTATCACTTTATTTTTCTAGGTAGGGTAATGTATCATTCCAGTGCACGGCATCATAATCGGACAATTATAGGGCTAAACCATTGAGAAATTTAATTTTTTACAAGTTTAGTCACTTTACACAAATGAGAAAAACAACAAACACTCCCTGACTTCTTGCACTAAAAGACGCAGCTGCTGAACGAAACTTGGTGTGAAAACCCAAAATACTTATTAATTTTCCCCATGCCATCAACGTCCTCTGTAGCGCAATTGGTAGGGGCAAGGAATTGAAGTAATTTCTGCCACCTCGAGGGTTCGATTCCCATCATTGTCTCTTTTTTTTTTTTTTTTTACCCCTTCGGTCATGTTTTTTTGTTTTTTTTGTTTTTTGGTTGGTTTTGTTTTTTTGTCGTTTTTTTTTGTTTTTGTCAAATTTAATACAGTGGATGCTGCTTAAACCGAAAGTGTCTAATCCGAAAATTGCGATAATCCAAAAGAAAACGAAATCCCGAAATTTTTTCCCTCTTCGTCTTTGTAATTAAACTCACGTTTAACCGAAAGGCTTCTGTTTCTAAACCGAAAAGAATTTTGACAGTTCGGTCTTCAAATTCTGTTCAAACAACACCCCAAGTTATGCGGATAATAAAATTGTACAAGCGTCAAGGTTACGGAAGAGAAGATAGCGACGTAAGAACGCACGCGTGTTGGTGGCGGGGCAGAGCGAATCACCGCGGTACGGGTAGGCCTACCATACTGTGTTTAGTGGGTTTACTTTACTACACATTACCCAGTACACACACTGTGTAGTGTATGGTGTGTAATGATAAACGACACGCGAAGGCCCTAGATCCACATGTAAAGTCTTGTAAATCTTGCTTTGGTGAATGTCTTAAATCGGCAGTCGCACTGTAGGCTTGATTTTACGCCTGGCGCCTATTGTCTATGTGAATCTAAACACAAAGGAAGAAAAGTATGTGACTGAGTGAGAGAAGAAACAGACGGGAGAGAGGGAGAGAGAGAGTGCGGGAGGACAAATAAAGTGGAGGGTGCCGAGGAGCTGTGCAGTAAAAAGCGGGAGTGAGAGAAAGAAGGATCACCGAAGTTTAAATGCGTGAATATCGCGAAAGAGAAGAGCAACTCAATAGGACATGCATGATGATCGCGGGGACGAGAAAGGGATCGAAGGTAGATCTACGATGCTTTGGTAAAGAACGCAGCCTCTGATACACAGTGTATGACGTACAGGCGAGCGCGAACGAGTTGGCCAGACTCCGAGTCCGACTCGAAACTCTTGTAAACCTTACAACATCGTTGTTTGGATTGGTAATCGGAGAATTGGTTGGTCTATCGCCATTGTTCTTGAGAAACGAAAGACACTGGCACTCTTCTCTTTCTAGCCTACTGCGCACCACAAGCGCCGAGCACAGTAGGCCTACAAGCTACTACTACTACAACAACTACTAGTACTACGAGTGGCCAAGAAAGTTCAAGTCATACTCGTCTTACCCTTCTGTGTGAATGTTAGGCAATTTAATCAAATGACCTTAAATTTTACAGACACATCCCAGTAATTATTCGAAACTAGGTTCGTACTTAGTACTTTGTGCTTCCCCGAGCAGACTTACTCTAAACCGAAAAGTCGTCCAAACCGAAAGAATTCAGCCGGTCCCGCTGATTTCGGTTTAACCAGCATCCACTGTAGCTTTCAATGGTGCTTTCATCAAGGTTTTTTTCCTATCGTAATTTTTTAAACAGACTTTGGGACACATTGATAGGCCTGTGGTGAAAAGTGCAAGGAAGCCGACGCTAAACAGACAAACAGATAATGATAATAATAAAGAAAGTCATTCGTCAACAGTTGAGGATGAAAAAAAGGTAAACAGAAAGAATCAAAGATAGTAACTAAGAGGTGAAGAAAAAGTGACACCCATACGAAGACGGGTTCTCTACTTGTTGATACAAATGAAAATAACATTCACCCCGACAAAGGTAAAGTAATGAAAGGAAGCAGAACTCAGAGAGTCAATTTTTCAGCAGAAAATATTGTTGTATACAGAACAGTGTTTAGTTAAGTTCCCCATCAAGTGATAGTTGTGATGTCACCTTTGTCCAGCATGAGCTGGTTGTCCAAGATGAGATGATATGCTATGAACAGCTGGTCATGTGGGTTGTCTGTGAGCAATGCCCTGTGAACTTCTGTTTCCTCAACGCTAAATTTCTGGTGAGAAGAAAAGTCAAATGTGAGGATGCAGAAGAAGAAAAAAACAAGTCTTTAAGACCATCCAAAAGCCAGCAGGCTATGAAAAAATTACCACAATAATTGTCTTGTACGAAGCCTAAGATTTTTTCCTTGAGTAAGGAATCAACACAACAGCAAGTTTCTTTTCTGAACTGGCTCCAAAGTATTCTTAGGCAATGGGAGAGCATATATATACCACATTCAGCTAGTGAGTTGAAATCACATTCTCGCCTTGTACAAAATCGAAGATAGAATAAAAAAAAAGGAACTAAGCTGCACCCTGGTGTATATATCTCTGTCCAGTTTGCCTTATGAGATTGATGACCATGATAATGATTTGTCCCCATTCTGGGCAGAAACCCACTCAACATCCTACCTTAAAACTTTCTCATTGTCATCTCTAATCCCCATCCATTTCACTATCAGGCATACAAACATCCACATAAAAAGTTCAGATTTACACCGTATTTACCTCGCAAATTTCCCTGACAATTTCTGTGTTGACAATGGAGGCATCATGATCCTGAGACGATGGGAACAGGTACTCTGGCAACTCAGTTTTAAACCACTGGTCCTCTCTGTAAGAAAAACAGTAATATTTTTTCAAAGCTCTAAGGCTCTTAGCACTTAAGTAGGCAGTTCAGTGAAATATTCAAATTTCTTTGATTTACTCCAAAATGCTTTCATTTGAAAGCCCTAAGCTTCTTGATCATTATGCTTTTTAAAT
>JAUKPP010249793.1:0-12811 GCA_032273245.1 Phyllaplysia taylori
ATGTCATTCAATTTGCTATGTTCATGCAAAATTTCATAGCAATTAGATGAAAATTAAGTGAGATATGGGTGGTTTTGGCGAGATACTACAAATTGAGGGTTTACTCCCCGGCACTACTATGTTATGCCCCTTGGGCAGTGAAGGGGTTAAAATATGGATAAATAATATATATTGCCATGTGGGAAATAGAACAGAGCAACTTAAAAGATAGGGAGAAATTTTAAGATTCATATTGCATTATTAATGACATAATATGGGGGCTGTTTTTCGGGTGCTCCGGAAAAGTTCAGTTTTTTTTTTTCGAATCAAGTTGCCACCTCTGATTAAAAAAATTCATTGACAATTGGGCTTTTTTAGAGACTATTCTTGACAGGCGGCGACCTTATTTTTCCCGCGAACTGGGGTCTTGAAAATTTTTTTGGGGTCTTGAAAAAAATTTCAAGAATTTGGTGGGGACCCTGGAACTGAGAACTCTCCCACTTTGAAGTCAAGCCCATGCCTGATCATGAAGAAATGAGTAAGCATCATACACACACAAAGAGTTTTGTAATGAGCAACCGTGTCTTCAATCTCCTCTTCAAACCCGACCCGTATGCCCCCTGAAATCCAAAGGATGTATGAAGTGTGCATGAAGTAAAAATTAGTTTTAATACTTTCTCTAGTTTTTTAGATTATTTATATTTATCTTCGAATGATCCATCGATTTTGATTACAAACTTCAATTTTTGTTTGTTTTAGAGTGCCCAGCTTCCTGGTGTGGATTTTACTAGATACTAGTTTTAGTTTGGGAATAAAATTAAAATGTTAAAATTACCAAGTTTTTAGAGTTGGAGGTGAATTCTTATAATATTTCTGGTGTCATATAATTTGTTACGCTGGGTACCGTTACCATGTCCATGATCACAACTTTTTTCTACATTGGCCAGGCTTTGGCTTATTTGATGATCTCTGTTGATCCTACTTTTTCAGCATGGAACCCGGAGAAGCACAGCACGACCTCCGCCGGGACTCTTTGAGTCCAGCAGAAATATCTGAGAACAACGCAGTTGGCCTTATTCGGATTGAGAACTGAGAACTCTCCCACTTTGAAGTCAAGCCCATGCCTGATCAGGGCAGTTCCAAGCAAAACGGTCCCTGAGGTGAAAATCCCATGTGTCATCTAAGGTACTTGTAGTTGTGCTATCTGGTTGAAATTTTCAGGAAAGCTTCAGGATCATCAGGTGACAACATTGTTATCCTCAAAATTTTGTAATCAACTGCCACTTTAGTGCAACAGAGTCACGAAAGTGTGCTTGTCACGCCGTAACGTCACACCGTAACGGTCACCATTTTTTAATTTGGGAGTTGATCATAAAATACTAAGCCCTTAAATCAGTGCAACAGTGTAGATTAGCATCTTGCCTACATCATGTGTGAAGAAGACATGCAGGGTCTTTCTACAGAACCTGAAATTAAGGAAAGATGTGTGCGATTTGAAAAAAAAATGTCACTTTTGTGTCACGCCGTAACGGTCAAGGATTTGACCACTATAATGTTAATTCACATCTGATTTTTCTTGCTCAGTATATTGAAATAGGTCTCTAGTTTCAAACAGTGGAATTGGATCTTCTTACAGCATCAAATAAACTTTCTAGGGGCTAAAGAAGAGCCAAAAAACAGGAATTCCGTCACCCCGTAACGCTTGGAACTGCCCAACAGGAAGAATTAAGTAAGCATCATACACTCACAAAGAGTTTTGTAATGAGCAACCATGTCTTCAATCTCCTCTTCAAACCCGACCCTTATGGCCCCTGAAACCCAAAGGATGTATCATATGAAGTGTGCACGAAGTAAAAGTAGTTTTAATACTTTTTCTAGTTTTTTAGATTATTTATATATCTTCGTTGCTCCTATTTTTGCCCAACTAAGAATGTGTAGGAAGACATGGTTTAAACCTAGATTCCCATTAGGTTGGCGAGAAAGGGGAACTGGGCGAAAATGATATACCGGTATTGACAAATCAACTGTAGCGCAGCTTAGATTCGAACCTGGGTACACAGAAAAAAAAGCAATTTTGACGAACTGCTCCAACTCCAAGCGGTATACAAAATCTGCTGTGGTACTACAAATGCACTCTGGCGCTGTGGTGTAATGGTTAGGCTCTTTGTCTGTCATGCGGAAGCAGGGTTCGGCAAGGATCAAATCTGGACCGAATCACTTTTGAGGATTGGTGATTGGGGATCGAATCACTTTCTGAATGACGATTGGGGATTTGGGATTGAATCACTTTTTGCTGGATGGCGTTCGAGGACTCAATCCTTTTTTATCCAATCCCTCCAAGGGCGTCTTGGGGTTTAGAAAGCAAATCGTGCGCCTGCAGTTTTGAGAAAAATCCAGCTGAGCTCAGCAAGAAAAGCACAATCCAAAATCAATCAGAATTTTGGTAGAAACTGGTGTAATGTGAATTGCTATAACAACGAAGATAGCAAAAAGTGAACTGCATTGTGCCCGATGAATAATGAAAAGACGACTTCATTAACTTGACACCCGTATAGACATCCATCGCTTTCTAATTTCAAACAATAAAACGCAAATTTCTTTTTGTGAAGATATAAATCCAAAGTCTGTTCAACATTATTCTTTTTGAAAAACAGTGAATTGACATCATCCATCCCTCTCTTAATTAGAATGTAGACTTTAAAAGAGCTGTGCACATTACAGTACGAGAAGGAGTAAATTATTATTATTATTTTTTTTTCAGTAAGTGGTTTGAATGTTTTCTTTAAACCACCTTTACCAATGTCAAAATCGTCATGATCAAGTATGTCTCCATTGTTACTCTTTTTACGAGTAGCCTATGCCAATATTGTAACTTGTACATAATTTTTCATAGTACTGTAAAAAGTGAATTTGGATCGGTGATTGGTGATCGAATTGATTTTGAAAAGTGGATTGGTTATTTGGGATCGAATAATTTTTACAAGAAAATTGGTGATTGGTGATCGAATAAAAGTTTTGAGGATTGGCGCAACCCTGTGTGCAACACCTGGGTTCGATCCCGTCCTCGGACATGCAGGTTTTTGTTCTGCTGCGATCTTTTCCCTCTCAGCCCGGGTTGGCCCTGTCAGGCAGGGGAGAAATAGCCAGTCTCTTAAATGACATTACAGTAACTTACAGTGTTGCAGGGGACGTAAAACTGGTACGCAAACCAAACTACTCCTTCGTTCACATTTTTCTGAAGTGTCACACATAATTTGGCATGTTTCTGCATTTCTGTTTCCGGCAAAAATTTCCGGTTACAAAACATACCCATCAAACCACGGTTTCTAACGTTTAAACATACCATAACATTTTTAATCGTCAGATTGCCTGGGGGACTTAACAATATTATTACCTAGAATAAAAACAATCTTCACGACATGTACTTTATTGAATTAGAATATAAGAAAGTTTACTTTTGCTTCTTCAGTATTTGCTGTATGACAGGTGCTCGGAGATGTCAGTCCTCATTGGCTAATGTACAGACTGACTGGTAGATGTGTGAGGTGGAGATAGAGGTAAGACTGGCTGCACTTATATACAGAACACCGCGTTGCTATGAGAGCAAAGACTGGGTAAGTGACATTCACTCATTTCTTAGCTACCGTATTAAAATGTTCGTCCTTTTCACAAAAGAACTTATCATCGCATTTTTGGCAATTTTCATGAAAGCCCATAAAAGTTTTAGCCCGTCCTTAATTTCCTACTGTTTAAAAACTGCTAACGGCTAATAACATGGCCATTTTTAAAGCTATCAATACACCTCTTTGACATTGTCTACAGTGGGGGTAAATCTAAACCTACAAATTTTTATCATTCACCCCATTATGACATTTGTGACAAAGTGATGGCGGAATTATGTAAAGAATTCCAATCCCATAAAATTGATGGGGCCTGATTCTCAGTTTTATTGTAATCATGGCTTTGTTAGAAGATGTATATAAAGAGCACAAAGATTGGCCTACTGATTGATGAGACTAAATTCTTAGTTTTAGACCAAAAAATTGAAATTGGTGAATAACTCGGCCAGTATAAAAACATTTTTATGCAAAGTCTGTTGACGTAGTCCGTCACTTTTGGCGCTAAGTTTATAGACGAGGCCCATCTGTAATGATTTTAAACTATTTCTTTATCCTGTCTTGTTTCTATTTCTCCCCTCTCACCCTGTCTCTCTCTTTCTCCTTTTTTCCTTGTCTGACACTTTCTCTTTCTACCTTGTTCCTTGTGTCCATCTCAGTATTTGCTATTGCATCTGTCTTGTTCCTCACCCCTCAGGCTTTTACTCAATCTCTCTTTTTCCCCTTCTTTCTCTTCTTCTCTTTCTCCTTTTTCTCTATTTCTCCTTTTCTATCTGTTGTCTCCAGTCCAGTCACTCTTTCTCACTCCACTTATCTTCTTCCTCCCGTCTTTGTCTGTCTCTCTTTACTCTGCCTATCTGTCTGCCACTCTCTCTCTCTCTCTCTCTCTCTCTCTCTCTCTCTCTCTCTCTCTCTCTCTCGCACACATACACACACACACACACTCTCTCTCTCTCTCTTAGTCTCTCATACACAAACACGTGCACTCTCTGTCTCCCTCCCGCTCTCTCCTTCTCATTCTCTCTCTTACACTTACAGACATAGATACACATACACATTCACACACATGTGCACTAACACACACACACACACACACACACACACACACACACACACACACACACACCCTACAAACACTCACACACACCCTACAAACACTCACACACACCAACACCTCACACACACACACACCCTACAAACACTCACACACACCAACACCTCACACACATACACATTTACACCTGGCACTCACACATGTCTCACACTCATACACCTCACACACATCCCCCCCCCCCCCACACACACACACAAACACACACACAAACACTCACATACACACACCACAAACATTCATACACACAAACCACAAACATTCATACACACAAACCACAAACATTCACACTCACAAACACTCTCACACACACACCACAAACATTCACACACACATTGTCACACACACACACATACACACACACACACACACACACACACACACACACACACACACACACACACACAAACTTTACCTCTATAGTATTGTTTTTCCCTGTGTCAAGGTGACCGCCGTCCACCACACAGACTGAGGACATTTCCAGTACGGAAGATCCTGGTGCTCTCTTCAGGCTGCTGGGCAGAGAGGAGGAACCCTCCAGACAGGTAGAGAAAAAGTCATATATCTCAACCTTTTGCATTGTAAGATAGTTTGCAACCAGCTACAGTCAACCTGCCCTCAGTGGTCACCAAAGATCACAGAGGAAAGTGGCCGTTTTAGGCAGCAGGCCACTATGGAGAGGGTCTGAGCCAGGGTCGTTTATCACATGCCCATTAATATAAATTTTCATGAGCAGGTTGAAAGGCCGTTTCATGATGACAAATGACAGGCCTAGGTCGTGTATGGCAGGGACCATTATGGGGTAGTTGAATAGAGAGGGAAAACATAAGGGAGTCATGGAACAGTGACCGTTAGTGCAGGTGGTCGCTTTGGAGAGGTGACCGCAAAGGCAGGTTCGACTGTGCACCATTTGCTTTGTGTCTGTTCTGTAGCCCTTGATCTGTTTCTCATCTTCATTTACTCTTTTGGCTTTCCTTCTTCCTGCCTCATAGAACTCACAGCCGGTGTTTGTGGTGTAGTTGTTAAGCTCTTCGCCTTTCACAAAGAGGGCCTGAGTGCGATTCTTATGTGGGGACGAATGTCTCCATGTCTCTGCTGGAATTTTGTTTACTCGTGTACAGACAGGGTTGACGTAGCTGGCCTGTTAAATCACTTGACCATGTTGCAAGGGATGTAAAACTTTGAAGCAAATCAAACAGGCCGGGTCAAAGAATTATGTCGTTTAAATGACCTTTGACCTTACAGTGTTGCAAGGGATGTACATTTAAAAACCAAACCAGACTCTGCTGGCTTTGTCTGTGTATAATACAGTATAATCCACTTGTATTGAACTGCCTTGGGAAGTGGATTTGACGTTGATATATATATATATATAAAAATGTTGATAAATAAAAATATAGAGCTAAAGAGGAAAAAACAAGGGGAGGTCAGCTGTAAAAAGACAACACTACTTTCTTTTTTAGGTAGCAGTTTTTTGTCAACATCCGCAAGGAGCTCAAGTTTCATTTAAATGCTGAGGTTTTTCCGTTTCATGGTCATGGTGAAATAGGACGATGAGAGGCTTAGAAAAAACTCTTGAACTGGAACAGAGCAGTTAAATGTGTCAACTTTCTGCAACAAACTTGAAGACATGAGGCTAAGATGAAGGCTTCCACAACTACACAGTGAAACATGAGTGGCAGGAAATCTCGAGTACCAGTACCAAAAACTGATCAGCGCGAGGCGCACATTACACAGTACACCAATGCAAACCTTGTGTAGCATTCTTGTGTAAGGCCTATTTATGGTCGTTTGTTGGGGAAAATGGATAGGCAAGGCACTGGCTGTGGCACTTGCCAACCGCTGAATGGGATGGGGATGGGGAGTGGGCGATCGGAAGTGGGGGTACGGAGGCGATGCCCACGGTGCGGGACACGCATGTCTGTGAGATACTGTACTGTGTGGGATGAGGACTAACGAAGAGTGAATGTGTTGAATGATCATTGCCGGTTATGTTCGTGGGCTTTGCAGGGTACCCATAGGAAGCATGTCAATAAAGCAGAGTAGGCCGAAAAATAAGTCGATATAAGAGGAATTGATTAGTAAACTTCGGGAATTGGAAAACATGTCGATATGTCAAAATGTCGATAAATCGGCTGTCGATATAAGTGGATTATACTGTTTTATTCATAGGGCTCTCAACATACTTTGATAATCTCTACATCTGAAAATCAAGCAATTTCAAGTCTTTACTTGTACCATGCTTGGTTTATAGACACTCAATTCAAGTTAAGTTTTGATTTGCTTAGGCCAGGTAATGCTGAATTGAATATCCACAGTGCAATTTCTATCTATGTATCTTTTAGACTTTTTTTGTATGGAAATCAGCAGTTTAGTATGTCGCATGACCAGTCCTTTTGAGTTTTAAGTCCGATTCTGGCCATGTAGAGGTATCACCTGAAAGATTGTTTCTCTTTCAAACGGTGAAAAAAATTATTTCGCTAGTTCAGTTAGGTGCTGGGATATGATTGTTTTAAGCTGCCCAATTAGACGCCTAAGTGAGAACAGAAAAGGGTAGAAAAACGACTCTATAGCTGGGCAATGTGCATTTGGCAATTGTCACATAGCAATCATAATAAATTTCAAGGCATGAATGGGCAGTTTCCCCATATATCTAAAATGAAAATGTTCAGATCTGGAAATGGCTTCGGATCCTGCAATAACAAAAAAATACCCCAAAACTTCTTCTTCTTTCGCGTTCCGTGCGTCAGACTTCTAATTTGGATAGCTCTATGAAACTGGCTGCTGTGGACAGTTGGTGGTGGGGGCCCCAGAGTTTCTCCTGTATGGTGGATCCCTGTGGCCAGCACTGAACTTTGGCATCGTGATGGGGAGGGCAGTGTTGAAGGATGTGCTCTGGAATCTCTGTGCCAGTTTTGCAGGGGCAGTCGGGAGTGTGGGACAGGCCTAGGCGGTACAGGTGGGCTCGCAGACGGCAGTGTCCAGTGCGTAGCCTGAAGATGGTACTCTGCTGCTGGCGTTTCAGGTAGTGGATGTGGTAGTTTGGAGGTGGGTTGTGGGACGCTGTCCATTGCTCTGAGAAGTGTTTTTTTATGAGGGTTTTGGCTTCTCTGCATGATTTTGCCTGAGTTGGCTGGTCAAGGCTGCTACAGAATTTTGCCGGTCGGTCTGCTTCCTCATTCCCTGAGAGGTCTCAGTGAGCAAGAATCCATTGCACAACCTCCTCACTGTGTTGTGAGAGTTCTAATTGGAGGTGCTGTGTCTCTCTTTCTATCTGCTCTCTGGGGGACTGCAGGCTTTGAATGACGGATTTGCAGTCTGACAGGAAAACAGTATGTGCTGGGGGTGGAGACTCTTCAAGGATAATTCTGGCAGCTTCCCTGAGGGCAGTGAGTTCGGAACGGTAGTTGCTTGCCAGGTGCCCACATGCTAGTGATCTTGAGACTTTTCTGTTGGTGGGGAAGCGGATGTGGACCCCACTCTCTCCATTCCACACTGCTGCGTTTGAGGACACAGTCGTCCGGGTCTTGCAGCAGCTCTCGTTCTTCAGAGTTGGTAGGGATGATGTCCACTTCTCTCGAGAGTTGTTTGGCCAGATGGTTGAAGCACTGCCTTTTCAGTCAGTTTTTGGTGAGCTTTTGCAGTTGACTGTGAGCTGGGTGTGACCCGAGTCTGGAGTTTTTCGCTCTGGATGAGAAGTTTCTCCTCACGCTTTTGGTCCAGGGATGCAAGTCTTGAGGTGGTCTACATGGCTAGAATGGGAGTTGTTTTGGGTGCCGCTGTGATGATGCGCATACCTGAGTTCTGTACCCTGGTCAGTCTGTTAACCCCAAAACACTACCGAGCACCCAAATTTACTTTGTACGGCTTATTCTCCACTTTAGAAACGGCGACTTACGACTCATTTGGACAGAATGCAAAACATGTATGAAAAATCAGCAACCAAACAAAATAGAACAAAATATAGAATTGCAAAGGCATGATGGGTGGTTAACGTGCACTCTGGTGTGACCTGGTCCTACTTTTTTCTGTGCGTTAGGATTGCCCTATTGTACTACCAGATGCAGGAATGACCTTATAATCTTGATAGTTCCATGAAACCTAAAACAAATTAATAAACAATTCCTGACACATATGTGTCCTGTACCAACAGTACTGTTAAAACTCAACAACAATATTGCTCTGCTGTCATTTCTGTTGCTTGTTGGGTTCAGATAGATCTAGATGTAAGTAAGTAAGAGTTGCTTTGCACAGTCTATTGATTTTACGAATATGAGGTGAGCATCGGTCTCAACGTACTCATTAATGGCATTGACTGCTGAAGAAGGACAAGTGTCCAGCAGCCGGGGATCAGCAAAGTAAGGTAAAGTCAGAAAAGTTAGCAACTTGCTCATTAACTCTACTAGAAACTTTCACACAAAACATATAAAAAAGTATTCACTCAACAATTGCATCTTAATCTGCTTCCTAGAACCTCGACTCCGAACACTTTTTGTTTAATGGTGCTTATTAAGGATGGGCCAAATCCACGAACTTTCGAATTTTCGAACACGAACATTTTGGGGCATGGATTCGGCGAATCTGAATCCGAACCCGAATTCAGGTCAAATAATCACCCAATCAACAAATTGAAGGAAAAAAAACAAGGTCATGTTCGGCCACATTCGTGTCAATCCGTTCTCGCCAGCGCTGTTTCGAATCCACACCTACAGCGTCGTAAGGCCTGTCGGCTGGAGGAGACAGATGAGACAGGTCAGAGGTCAGAGTTCAGAGGTTATGTTGATGCTGAGGTTAAGGGGAGAGCACTTCTCTGTTTCTATACCATCTGATTTATCGCCCCTTGATGACTGGCGTACAACAACAACATCAACAGCTGATGTCTGGTTCTGTGAGTCTTTGTTTTATTTTGCACTGCAGTAGCAGTTGTTTTTGCAATGGATTTTTTCTATTTTTCTGCTTTTTTTTTTGTGTCTTTTTATCATGCAACAAATTTTATTTGTCATTGTTATGTACATGCAGGCCTATGAATGAAGATAAAGAGAAACAAAGTGCCTTTCACTGTTCACTGTCATACCTTATCATTCACACCAAAATGGACACTGTCAAAATTTTAAAGGCCTCATTCAACATCCTTTCATACAACATGTATCAATTTACAAATATAATTATAAGTAAATCAAAATTTCAAATTTTTGTTAAAAAAAAGGACCATGTATCTTTCAAGTTGGCTCGCCTCTGGGACACAGGCTCTCCAGCTTTGAAAAATAGCCTCTCAGATGAGACACTGGTGGCAGGGCAAGCAAGGAATTTTATGGCCTGTTCCTGTAGTTGTGGAAAAAATGCTGCGTTTTGTTTCCACCACCACAACGGACTTTGTTGCCTCGGGAGCAGATCTCCTTCCAGACGCCTGCGGATTTCAATCTGGGGACTGAGGAGTGTGGAGGTGGATTTTCTTTTTATATGCTGTATCTTGGAGTCGAAATGATTCCAGTCTATCAAAGGCACTGTCGGCAGGTTGTGCTGTGTCTTCTTCTTGATCTTGGTGCTCATTGCTTTCGATGGGCTTCATGCGGGTCAGCAGCCTGTCTTTTATAACCTGCGCATTCTCTGGATTCCGAAACCCGTGCTTCTTGAACCGTGGGTCCACAAACGTTGCTGCTGCCCACAAAAAACGCTCCTCGACTCCAGAGAATCTGTTCGATAGACCTGTTTTCAGATCAGCTGCGAGATTTCCAGGTGTCTGTCTCAGGATCCTGTCCAAGTTGTCAAACAGGGGATAATCTTGGAGGCAGTGGGATACTTCTCCGCACTCATTTCTCTGGTTGTTAGCTCAAATGGTTCCAGGAAATCCATTGCCTCTTTTAGTTTCTTTAACTCCTCCTCTGAGAGGCACTGGCCAGGCTTGTCCTCTTCCAGGAGAACTGCTTTTTATAAACTTATAAAGATGCAGGAATCTTTTAAACATGTAGAAAGTGCTGTTCCACCTTGTCTCAACTTCTTGGATAAGCCTCAGGGGTTCAGCAGGTTCTGGTGCATTCCGCTGTAAGCGCTCCAAGTTTGCACTTGCCTTGACACTGTGTTTGTAGTGGCTGACGATGTTTTTCACCTTCTTCTTGACCTCTTCCATGTCAGCTTGTGGTGACTTTAAGGCATCCTGACTACGAGGTTCAGCAGGTGGGCAAAACATGGTCCGTGCCGGACACCCAGGAGCTCCACAGCACTCTTCACGTTCGCTGCATTGTCTGTTACAACTGAGAAGTCTGTCCCTAAAATACACCGGATGACTTCACGCGACAGTACTGTGTAGGCCTAAGTGTCAACGAAGGATACTGCTACGGTGCCGACGAAGTAGCGTAAATATGACCTTGGCCTACTCAGCGAAGGCCGTCATTGTGGCTCGAACCAACCATCGTTTAGTATAGTTTCATGTGAAGAAGCGCTTCCTATTGATTTGCACGGATTCGGAGTGGCTGGAGGAGGTTCGAACGCCTAGCTAGCACGACGAATCCAGGATACTGTATGGAGAATATTGAATGTTGACATTGTCTTTTAAAGTAGTATTCAGCCACATGCGTTTTCCCTCCATAACTAATGCTTCGAAGGTAAAATTTTGCTCGTACATGTCGCTATTTCAAAATTAATTCAACATTAGCTTCTTATTGTTCTTTCCACTTATTTTTCTCCTGAGTTGCCCTGGATTCATAAATTCGTTTTCGGATTCGGCCGGCTGGCTACATGTTCGAACATCGAATCCAGTCTTCTGAATCTGTGGAATTTCGAACTTGGAATCGAATCCGCCCATCCTTAGTGCTTATAGACATAGAACTCATATGAGGCTATCAAATGTGAAAAAAACCCTCATACAAAACATAAGGAAAAATACAATTACACTGGCATAAAATTGATATTGAATGAAGGGATTTTAACACTTTTGGAATGGCAGTATTGGAAAGTCTTATTTTTAGGTTTCATTTCTGATTTTTTCTCCAATGCGCAAACATTGATAGTACAAGGTTCTATGTTATCAACAATTAATGTCGAGTACCGGTACCATTGTTAGGCAGGGCAAGTCAAGAACAAAGAAGAAGGCAGGGCAAGCAAATCTTATTTTTTTTCATAGGCTGCAGGAGGCTATAATGTCTTGTTTTGTGGCATGTGGCTGCATTCAGCAAATTTAAATAGTCTTCAGTTTTTAGTAACGCACGATAAGTGACAAACTGAAAGAGAGGGAGGTGGTGGTTGATATTTTTTTGGGTCTTAATTGGCTGCAAGAAGAGTTTGAATGATACATCCAACGTAGAATGACAACCATCTTGATCATTGCAGACAATGTTATCATCTGAATTGGAAATGTCAAAGTACTCAGCTCACAAGTTATAACTTATGTATATTGCAATACAGCTCAGAGAACATGATGCTGAATTTTTTAGTTGATCACATTGTTGTAGTTAGTAAGAATTTAACTTATTTACAGAGGCACCAGTTTTTTTTTTACCATTTTAGCCTTTTGATTTCACTTTGGTAGTTCCTACCTTCCTTGAGGGTTGTTCCATTTCATATTAAATCGTGGTACTTTCCTTCGGGGTCTATTTCTATCTAATGTATAGTTTCAGTTTGAGAGGGAGGTTTGGGGTGGATGTTGGGGGTGATTATGAGTGGGCGTGTGTGGGGTGGGAAGAGAGAAATAGAGAGATTGAGTAAATAGAGAGAAGAGGGGTGGGGGGGGGGGGAGGCTGAGGCAAGGGAAGGGGTGGGGCCGGTTTGGTGGACGAGAACTCGAGCTATCCGTTAGACAATTTTTTATATCTTTAAATTTAAATAAGGTTGCCTTGAGTATAGGATAGTTTTCTCTGAAAAGTTTTGTCATTATTATATTTCGTTTAGGAACATAAAAATATGGTATGATTATTGTTGGTAAACAGTTGTTTGTGCAAACAAGTGATATTATCGGCATCTGTGGTGTAATGGTTAGGCTCTTTGTCCATCACGCAGAAGACGGCCTGAGTTTGGTTCTCGTGTAGGAGCAAGCATCTGTGTCTTTCTGTTGGGAATCCGTCCTTCTCAGCTCAGTTTGGCCCTGACAGGCAGGGTCGACATAGCCCGT
>JAUKPP010249815.1:0-12809 GCA_032273245.1 Phyllaplysia taylori
AAAAAAAATTAAGTCTGTAGCTTGTATAGTTTAGTCTGTAGGGTGACACATTCACCCCCATGTTCTAAAATATATATATAGATTGATATTGTTCTTTATTTTTTTTTTTTAAATCCGTTATGTCACCCCCTTCCCTAAGATTCCCTAAATTATTTACAAGAAGTTAATCATGGTTGTTTACCTCTACTGATGTTTTTGTTTTGACACAAAGCTGTATTTTCAAATATTAGTTTCATTGACATCTATTTATGACATGTATTTATTTTCAGTAAGAACTCTTTGAAGGCCAGCATTCTCAAGCACTTGTGAAGCATGCACTGTTTAAAAGGAAATGATAATTTAAAGAGGATTGTACAAACAAATAAGACGAACCTTTTTATTTCTAAAGCTTAATATGTATTTATGTTTGAGATGCAAGAAATGATATTTAAAGCATGTGCTGTGTTATAATTATGTTCCAGAGCTGCCATCGGCAAGAAGCAAAGAGGACATGAGGAAGAAAGATGAGCCATCCGCAGTGTCAGAGTGTAGAGATTCGTTCATTTTCTGGCTGGCCAACTTCACAGTCACTAGTCACAAGGCTGATGCAGAGCTGCAGAAGTGAGTCATGTTTAAATTCTTATTCAGTCTTGTTTAGGTCTGCGGTTTGGCCCCATGTTGCCCGGGTTTGGTTTTATGCCCCTTTAATACTATAAGGTCATTTTAGATGCTACCCAAGGCAGGCTCAATATCTAGAGATGATGAAGAGAACTTGGTGGGGTAGGAAGGGGTTTGAAAGTGCAAAAGCTGTTGATAACTCCTTGGCGAGACTATTTAGTTAGTATATGGTACTGTTGTAAAGGAGACTGCTAGGAGTAAAACATTCTTGTGTTATTCTTTTTCTTTTAAATGAATTCATATTAATAATCATCGTTTTTACATAATGAGAGGCTTACAGAATGACAATGCCTGTCAGACGATTTATCTAAAATGTTTACTGTGTGTGTTCAATGCACTAATGTTCTTTTTCATTGTTGTATCAGGGGATTGTCTTGCTCCCTTCTGACGGAGCCATCTTCCCATATTGGCGAGTCCAGGGATGATCGTCCTGGGGGAGGAGAGGAGGAGGAAGAAGGGGAAGACAGCAAGTTAGCACTGCCTGGCACTAAAGGGAATACAGGGTCTATGGACATAGGACAGAATGAAAAGGAGACAGCCTCCTCGGGGGACACCCATGCTGCGTCGGAGTATGACATTGTGAGAGCTGTCCTCTACTCCACAAGGGAAAATGTCAACATCGTGCATGAATGCTTCAGACAGGTAAGAATACTGACAGCCAGTTAAAAATGTTCCACATGTTGCAATAGTTGTTTTGTTTTTATTTGGATGTTGAGATAAAGAAGAAAAGAAAATAGTAAATTGATAAAAGATAATTGATGACAGAAGTTGATGCATGCTCAGGATGATATGTTACAATTATTTTTATGTTCTACTTTGGTTGGATGTATGGGTCTCCTGGCTGGTTTAAGGGATAGTAATTTCTCTCTTTAATCACTGTAAGCTGCAGGGCGTGTTGGAGGGAAGGACATAGGGAAAAAACTCTTGTAGGGAAAATATAACTTTGACAGTTTTTTTTAGCTGCATACTGAAATAAGTGGAGGAGAAAGTTTTATCCATGGTTTCATCTGCACTCTAACTTTCAGAAGTTTGGCTTGATCTCAGAGTTTATGATGTCTTACAGAAAGAACATTTTGAAATTTAGATTTTATGCACAATGAGGACATCCATAATTTTATAATGAAACAATCAATTTGAAACAAAGGGGTTGTGTTCTTGTTTTCGCAAAAAAGGCTCTCTGACTGTGAATTAAACAAATTTATTAATATACATTCATTCAGTACATTGTTTGCCACTTATATCTGCAGGCCCTAGGAACCATGCGCTTTCATTCTGCCTCTTTCCATTTGAATTTTACTTGTACACTTTACCCTTTGATATTAATTGTGATTTATGTTCTATTTGTATCATGTCCCTTGCAGGCACTTCTGCAGTCCTTCAAACACACAGCTGCCATTCGGAAAGTGATTAGTGTTTACAAGGAATGGTTTCAAGTAAGTGCCCTGCTCGATCTGTTTTGCTTCCTGTGTGATTTTTGTTTTGTTAATTTCCTTCTTTTTTCCCCCTATTATTTAACTGTGATGATTTCATAGTTCAAATTGATCAGTTGACAGTTATTTTGCCATCCCATATTAACTCTTGCTTTTTAGCACAAACATCTTTCATTTTCATGTTATTTCCATTTCATTTTGCCAATGTTTAAAACTCATTTTTAATCTTATGCATGTGCCGATGTTAGCTTCAATAGGTAGAAAGAAACTAAATGCTTTGTTTCTATATGAATCTTGGCTCCTTCTTACACCTGTCTTTGAAAGTGATCGAGTGTGTCATTTATTATTTTAAAAATGGGGCATGCCCTGGTTTGCCTAATTTAGATTTCACCTTCATGTTTTATCAAAGGCTACTTTTAGTTTATGTGATCAACATGTGTGTGGAAAGATTATGAATGAGATTGTGAAAGCAATCTGTGAACATCGCTGGCATGTCTGAAAGCATGTAGGCTGTGTCCTTCTCTGTGGCACTCTCTTTCTTATTGGCATCTCTTTGTGTGGTAGTATTTCAACGCTACAGTTCTTGGTATATCAAAACCTGAGGCATGCCCCATCTATGAATGTTTCCATAAACTACTCTTGAAGTATGCATTTGAATGACTGTATTTTTAGTGCATGCCCAGCACTAAATTACTGAACTGTATTTCACGCATGTTTTAACATCCTCTCATAATAATGAAATACGTTTGATTGGGATTTCCCCTTCCTCATTTCAGTTCTTTTTATAATTTAATGACAGGGTGTTATGACAGCTTCAGTCTTTTGAACTGTCACTCTGTTGTATAGGAAAAGTAGAGATAAATGCTTTTTTTTAACGTGTACAAGAACAGAAAGAGCTGTTGGATGCGTAATATTGAATGGAATCACTGATCACAACAGGGCTACAAACTCGGCTGTGGAGCTGCATAAAACAGGCTCATGTTCCCATTATATGATGGGACATGATTCAGTATTTTTATTAGATGCATCAATAAATTGTTCCACTATCCCTGTGAGCATTTCCTTAACACTTTGTAGTCACACAGCCAGAAGAACAAAGAACCCTTATGGTCACGCGAAGCCAGCTGTGACGTGATCAGGCTTATCGAGCTTGGCATGCTCCGAATGACTGGATGGGCAAATTTGGGTTGGCGCATAGACCACAAACTGTTAAGCTGAAGATTTCGTGCACAGCCCAGTGCTGTGGCACTAGACTGTTCGATTTGTGTTTAGAAAATATTGGGAGTTTGAGTCCTAATCAAGAAAGTATTTTGAACGTGCTGCTCAATCTTTCTGTTGGGATGTTGTGTCCCTCTTAGCCAGTGTTAGCTCCAACTAACTGGATCAAAGAAGCTTGTCAGTAAAAAGACGTTTTAAGTGCTACAAGGGGCATAGAATTCAGACCACCAAGCAAAATGAACCCTTGTGCTGGGCATTTCACTTTTTGGAAGACCAAATACAGCCAAATTGACTTTAGAAAGGAGTGAAGAGAGGCGAACTTTCTTTGCTGGCTCATGCATCTGCCTTCCTCGTCACATATCCATGAATGACCCACTTTCCCCCCTTCTCCGTGTTGCTCATATCCAACTGAACAGCGAGAAGAAGACCGCCCTGTGTTCATGCTTGAGCCTGTCGTCGGTGAGAGAGACTTAGGTGGTCCTGACGGTTCTTGTGAGGCGCCTCACCTAGATGCTCTCAGGCCTGGCAGCATGGAGTTCCATCACACTTCCCTCTCGGATATTGTGGAGGAAGATAGAAACTTCATGGATGTATGTCCTGCTAATTTTTTAACATTTTTTGTTTCATTTTAATTATAAGGTAGCGTAGAAGAACCCATTTTTATTTACGAATATGTACATGTGCATGTGGTGGAAAGTGTACCTGTACTCTGCATTGGCTATTTATTATAATTTATATGCTTTGCATACCTATTAATAGAAAAGTGCTGTCATTTTGTTAGTTGTTACACTCAAAGAGAGTTCAGGCTGAGTTAATTTATAGAATGCACATTGGTGTTTAGTACATGATTAAAGTATTTGGAAGAAGCAAAGGAAGGCATTATTGAAAGTTGTCTCCTCTGTTTTCAAAAAAGGAATGAGAGTCAAATTTGGTCACTTATTCCTTTGTAAACATTGCAAAATTCAGTACATCCAGGCAAACTGTTTGAATTCCTGTCTAGCAAAAGTCAGGGCTTATACCATAAATTAAGCTCCAAAAAGGAAAATATCACAAGCATTATTCGGCATTGCCTCTCTGCTTTTGCTCGATGACCTATTACGTTTCACCTTTTTATCATATAATGGCAGCTGAATGTGTCTTAAGTAGTAATGCGTGGTCTACTGCTGTGATTGTCTTGCAAGCTAACACATCGCGCTCCGTGTCTCTGCATTCAAAGCTTCTTTGTGTCTTTATCTTTGTTGTCTTGTTGTGTTCTGTGCATGATCATTCATTACTCTGTTCATGGACCTTTCAGCATATTGTCCGTGTATGCCAGTATAGGAATCTAGAGTTGCAAGTCTTCGTATTTCTCTCTTTAGATGTATTTTTCTTAGAGAACCTGGTGGTGCAAAACTGGACTGTTGTGAAAATTGGTGCCGTTATGAACATATATGTGCCCTTAGATATCATGGTCATGTAGCACTGGTCTGTGTTAAAAAGTTTGGTGCAGTTATGAAAATACATGCCCTCGTTGCATGTAACATTTAAGCTGAGGTTGAGGTTGGTTATTTTTCATATAAGCATTTGATTCCAGGGCACAAAATTGCAAACCCCAGCTCAACAAGGACCTGTTAGATTTTCATTGTTCTTGTTCCCTTTCAGTTGTGTGTTCATTTGTGATTGGAAAGTGTTTTGTATTAAAAGCGCACTGTGAATCAAGTTTCCACTGGCATATCTTAGTCTGGTTTTGACTAAGAAACAAATGATTACTTTTGACTAAAAAAATTGAAGGATTAATTTTTGGTTCAGTGAATGCTTAGATCATATCATAGTCTTCAGTGGGTACAAATCATACTTGTCAGGGCAAGGGCACATAAGCTTGTGTTTAGATATACTCTGTGAGATGTAGATTTGACGCCTTTTATTTGAAGTACCTGCTGGCAATATTTGTACACATGGTGCATAATAGTATGCAGATATGTACTTAGGAAATTGATTAACAGAAGTAAAAACGGTGTCCACCTAGTCCTGTATGTGCTTCTGTTTTGATAGACCAGAATAAATGTGATCTGTGGGTGTTGGTCTATAGATTTCTTGTTCCTATTTAGCTTCTTGTGTGAAATGAAAGTAATTTCGGTTCTTGTCTGTGATGTCTAAAACTGGACCCAAGGAGTAACACTTTTTGTGCTGTTGATGTTGTTTCTGAGCCTTCAATTGCCGAGTCTCAATGCTTCAATGTATACCCCAGTACATGCTTTCTTGACTGGCGTACTGAGTGGGTCTCTGTAGAGTTTAATAGGGTCCGTTTTTGCAGTCCACTTACATAAAGGAAGTTAGCAGTTTTCTCATACTAGATTAATTCTTGGTAAAGTAAATGTGAAATAGTAAATGCATTTTATGAGACTGCTTGTCTGCTCATATGTTACTTTGCCATCTAGCTAGCTCAATCTTACTCTGTTAAACTCATTGATTATCTTATAAAAAAAAATGACTCGTTTGATGGGCAGTCAGATGCGGTCTCCTCCTTCTCATTATTTCTAAGTGTCTTGTAAAGTGCATTGAGCATTGTTGATAATGAAAATGCGCTATGCCATATATTATTATTATTAAGGGTTGCTATCGTCCTAATCTATTTACTGGCACTGAAATGACCATACAGTTATGGTAACGTTTTCTGTAAAATCTTAGCAACACAAACCAAAATAAAAGCCACTTGGAGCTAATTGCTCACCAAATATTTACATGGGCTCATTAGAAATGGAGAACAAAGAAATGGAGGTGAGGAGAGAGAAGAGCCGATCATTAGCTGTTCATTCATTTGTGGTGTCTCTTACGACAGACATATTGCTTCTTTGTTGTCTGTTTTGTTTTTATATATTTGCTGTTGTGAGGAGGGAAAAATTTGTATATTGTTTAAGGGTGGGCTTTTGTTTTGTTTGTGAAGCATTCTGCCTTTTGGAATCTCTGTCATTTTGTCTCTTTCCAACATTATGTAGGCAGCAGTGGGTCCATGTACTGTTCTGAGCTCAAATGGCATCACTCTTAAATTGAATGGAAATTGTTGTAAACAGTAAACAGTTTAAACAGTGATTTTTTATTTAGCTCCAAATGTTATTATGTACAAATTTGACAACCATTTCTTTTGTGTATTCTCGTCTAAGGTAAAAAGTTGTTAATAGAAAAAAAATTGGAATTGGAATTTTGCAAATTTGGAAGATATGAGCCTTTTGGCAGGGTTGTGTTGGATAAATATCTATAAATTTGTTTTTTAAAAGTCAGTTTTGCCCTCCTTAACTATTTCAAACATTATCATAAGGAGGCTTTACATACAATGTGCTTGTCTTTAATTGAAGCTACATGTTGGAATTAATTCATTTAGTGCTAGCAGTAATAATATTGTTTGTAAATTTTTTTGGTCCTGAATCTAATCTAATGTTATTATTAGTATGCAGGGCCTTAAATGCCGATGTGCTTGTCTTTTCTTAAAATTTTATGTCATGACAAAACATCCCCGCGGGTGGTTGGAGGAACTCGGGTGTGGTCTACTCCTACTTCATTATGTGTGTTAGTGGTGTTCTTATCTACTCCCTGGTGCTGAAATAACCTTACAATGTCAATAGCGCTGTGAAACCTTCACAAATCAAACAAAAGCTAAAGCATCCCCTATTCCTTTTGGTATAGGACTCTCCCTCCATAAGCGGGTTGACATCCCTGCACTTGACACCACCTCCTGAGTCTCTAGAGGACCTGGCCGGGCGGCCCACCTATCTACGCAACCGCTCCTACCTAGGGGCTGTCCAGGACCTGGCAGATCAGGGGGAGGAAAAGACGAAAGACGTGCGGGCGGGCTTCCAGCGTGTCCTGCAGGTGTTCATCAACAATGCTGCCAACATCTTTTTGCTGGACGCTGATGATGATGCTCACTTACAGGACCAGGTAAGAATAATCAAGTTTGCATAGTCTCTTGATCTTACGGTCCACTATGAATCTGTAGTGAGGGGTAAAACGCCTGCTTAAAAGTTCAATCGTCCCAGGAAGTACTCTGATATTTTCCAGAGTTTTTGTGGCTTGGCTCCTGTCCTTCCAGAGATGATGGTAATATATGAAATCTTACAGTATATATTACAAGTAAGGGGCATTAAAGCAAAGCCAAACAACCACCATGAGTGATGCTCTTACAGAATTAGAATTTCAGACATATTATTTGCAAACTAGTAGGCTAATTTAGCTGAAATGTAAGCAGTAAAATAATATTTAAAAAACCAACATTTGAGAAAATATAGACAAAGAAAAAATCTTATTGCTTCATAGCACTGCACACTATAAGACTATAAGAATGTAACTCCAGAAGCCATTTATTTTACCTGCTGGCAAACTCCCTAGTGTCATCATTCACTTAGTCAGTTCCTTTCTTTAAACTTGGTTTTTGAATGGCTTGGTGTCGGTTTTGCCTAATGCTTTGTAAGGCAGTTAATGAGATGTTCCATCCAGTTTAGAATTCCATCTCTGCAAGAACATTTTCTCTTGCTCTTATACTCTGTGGCATTTGAGTTTGTTTAAATTTGCTTGATTGCATTGCAGGTGGAGCTGTGCAAGCGAGTGATGAACATCTATCGCCATGTAGTGATGAATGTGGAAATGAATCAACTAACATGGTAAGTGTGATTGTTTTTTTGTATGGATGAAAAGTTTTTCATTCCAAAATTCAGTGATTCATGCTGTAGAGTTGGTTACAGAAAGTATAAAATTTTTGTAGCTGTAGATAGAAAAAATAACTTTCTTTCTCACCTGTCATTGAACTCTTCATACCATACGTAATGCTGTTGATCGAAGCTTTGCAGTTTGTGTACATTGGTTTAGGAGTGGTATCTATGTATTCTGCTTCTTTATTCTGCAGTACATTTTTTCAGTATGTAAGGAACTGAAAGGATAAATCCATGAATATGTCATAGAAGTTGTGAGACTTTTGATTTCTCTTTCCAATCAGGGAGCTGATGTTAAAAGTATTGCTGAAGATCACATCTGGTGTCTTGAAAAGGACCCCACCTGCTGAGAGATATAGGACTTTGGGTGGACGACTGGCACAACCCATATTTCAGGTAATATTGCTTTTATGCTGCTTCATCATTAGAATTAATGCTGCTTATTTCTCATTAATTTCTTATCTGCTACTCATTCAGTTTTTGTTGTCAGATTCAGCAGCTCAATGAATTTCTGCTTTTCCTTAGTTGAAAGTGCTTTATGCTCAAAGTATCGACAACTGGTAGGAAAATTTAAAAAAAATAATTATTTGAGCTTCTGTTTTACCATACAGAACAATGTTTTTTTTCCTGGAAAAATATGAACATTTGGGGCTGTTTTTTTAAATTTATCTTTTATTCAAGATATTTTTTTATTTTTTGTTGTTTTGCATGCCTTCCAGTGTTTTGGCCGTACTTGTATATGCTGTGCCTGCGCATTCACATGTGAATGTCAAATTGTTTTGAGTCTATGACATATCATTTGCGGTTGGCACAAACATAAACCTGACTTTGCCACGGTGCTGCTTGAAGTTCAGCTATGCATCGGCCGAGGGGTCAGACATATTCTTGTTCCTGCTTAACTCCTTCTTTTTATGTGTTACTACTGTCTTTGTCTATTCTCCGGGGGCTGAATTGACCTTAGCCTTACAGTGTAAATATTGGAGTAAAATAATCACCTTGATCTTTTCCTCCTCTCAGACCCTGATAGTCACTTGGACCAAGTCCAACTTGAATGTGCTAGTGACTGCCACCTTGTGGGATGAGTTCCTGGCTGTCCTGTCCTACCTCACCTCCTGGAGGGAACTGATACACGAGTGGTCGGTAAGTGTCGCTATAGTGACTTTGCTCATTCTGGATGTGTGAGTGGTTCATATTATTATGCATGGATGCCAATTTTCTGTAAATTTAAGCAATTCCATAAATTTTATTTGCTCCGTCTGTCTCCAATCAATGGATTTTTATTGATTTTAGTCTACGCATCCAGCATTATCACTGACAAAAGCACTTTAGGCAATTATTGGGGACTCGTGAAAAAAGGTTGCATAAAGTCTACTGCAGTTTCCATTCCTTATCTTGTTGATCTGATGCCAACCTGCCAAGGGTGAGGGGTTCGATTTACATGGAAGTTGTTGAACCTTCAGGTTTTTTTTATGAGCAGAAAGTAGCCCTACAAAGCATTACCAACATTAATGAATGATTCAGGTAGTCTTAAAGTTTAGCGTAAATAAAAAGTTTCTATGCAGTGGCTTCGTGTGATTGACTATCGAACTTTTAGAGTACTCTTTCAAGAAAGTAGAGATGTGGGGTTATTAGGTTCTGCTCAGGTTTTGTTTAGCTGGTGGAATATTGTAATATATCAACCTGTTTAATGGGTTGTTTTTTCCCCCTTTCTTTTTGTCCAATCCCTTGGCTTTGTTTTAACGTTTTTCTTCTTTTTTGCTTGGCAGAGAACTATGGAGACCCTGACTCGTGTTTTAGCTAGACAAGTTTATGGTCTAGACCTGAATGATCTACCACTGGAGAGATTGAGTGAGCAGAAAGAGAAAAGGCGAAGAGGAAGAGGTAATGTATTTACGGCAGTATATGTTTCAGTTGTATCTTGGTGAAGCTTAATTGCCTCTATTACTTGAGGGTTTTGTTTGTTTCATTCATAGCATGCAAGATTAGAGCATCAAATAATTATTAGGGTAAAAAAAGGATTCTTCAGCTATGTTTATGCTTTTGATGTGACTTGTTATCATCTCTTAAGGCAAACTATCCCACCACTCTATTGTTGATGTAGGGCAAAAATGTGACTGTTCTGCATTGAGGCAACTTATGTGTTTTCTCATCCTTGTTGTGAGTAGGCCTTTCTCCTTGCTAGACGAATAGGCATTGTTATTTTCAATGCAATTTATCTCACCGTGTTTTCTATTCTTACAGAATCGACCAAAGGGAAGCCATCTTCTGCAGCTAAAACTGGTGTCCCTCGCTTGGACAAAAGCTTCTCCCGTGGCTGGAGTGGCAGTGATGGTCACCCGATGAACTCCTTAAGAAGCTCCACCAACAGTGCCCCGTCCCCGGAGACATCAGCCTCTTTTGAGAGGGGAACCAAGTACAAAAGTGATGGTGAGGTTTATACCTGCAAATTTCAATACCAGAAAGTATTAGATGTTTGTGACTGGTCATCAGTTTTGTCAAGGACCAGAAGGAAAACATTGATTCTCAGGATAAATCTCTATCTTTCTGCTGAGGTGTAGTATTCCTCTCAGCTTGGATTGACTTTTTATAGATGGATCAAAGCAGCCCAGCAGTTTAATGTGGCTATAGTGTTGTGAGAGGTGTAAAACAGAAAACTACACAGAATAGAGCAGTTTACCACTTTAAGGCAATTTCAAGCGTAGAGGAAGTGTAATATTTGCTTGTACTCTTTCCAGAGTCGTACATTATTCACTTTTTCACTCACTGGATTTAACTCTGTGGAGCAAATGGAGAGCTTTGTTTTGGTTTGGTTTGGTTAGGGTTTTAGGGCACCATAAACTCTATACGGTCATTTCGGAGAGCTTTGTGGCATTATGCACTTGATCTAGTTACAGCACAATTTCAAATAGCAGAAATGTTTTCTGCAAGAACAAAATAATGCATTGGAGATATATTTTTCTTTCATTGTCTGAGGATGAAAGAAAAGGGAAAAATCTGTTAGGTTAAGATGTCTTTTTCTTTTTTCTTTTTCTTTTTTTTCCCTTTTTTTTTGGTTAAGAAAGTGCCAGTTTTGAGATCTCGTGCATTTTGCAATGGAACTCTTCAGCTGCAGTCTTTGTTGAAACCACTTACAATATGGCAGCAAGTTATGTCTTTACCTTCTTCTTTCCTAAAGATTTCATTATTTTGTTCTCAGGAGCTGGTGGTAAAATTCGTCCTGACCTGTCCAAGCAAAAATCTCTGAGTGGTGAACCTAGTCCAGCTCACTCCAGGTGCCCTTCCACCTCCACTGAATGTCTAGTCAGATCCAGCAGTGAAGGGAACATTGCAGCAGATCCTCATGAACTGTTGGAGAAACTTCGAGGTGAGTTAGCTCTCAGCGCAGATAATATTTTCATTTGTAAATGTTTCAGGAGGGAAAACGGAAAAACAAGACTCAAAGCCATGTTGAAGCATCACTCAAATGAGAGGAGTATGAGAAGTGGGGGGAATTGTGAATTAAGGCCAATCCTGCATTGCATGGCCTTTAAAAAATATCTTTCTTGAAACAAATAAATTTGCATGGGTTCAAGTAGGACAACAAAAACTGCTAAATTTTGTTTCTCCCAACCCTTTTCTCTGTATGTTTTCCCCCATTTTGACAATCATGTTTGTATGAACTCCCCAAGTTCTTTTCAATTTCAACTTTTATTTTAGGCATTCTATGTAGCACCTTTAAAATTATTTGATTGCCAGTAGGTCCAGTAACTAACAGCATGATCAAGATTCTACTCCCTGGATTATGTTATGTGTTGTGTACAAATGCACCGTCTAGTTGTTAAAAGTACAATTTTTGTGAAGCAATAGATAAGTAATGGGGTCGTAAAAGGTCATTCAATAATCTCATGATTGAATAGTGAGTTAAACTGATAGAAACCATAAATTGATGGGTATATGACTTTACTGGAGTTTTTTTTCACTTGAGTTTCAATGCTGAAAATTCGAAAAATGACATGCAGACCTGTAAAAAGTCCGACAATTAATTGTCAGAACCGACAATTTTACCACGATCGGAAGTTCTGACAGCTGGGAGGTGATTTGACTTTCAACTTTTGGGCTGTACGGCCTGGCAAAATTTTCAGACAATTTTGTGGGCAGCCACTTACAGGTCTGGACATATTTAGCAAATGTGAAGAGTTTAAGGAAGATCTAATATCCTGGGTTTAGAGCCAGTAGTTTGCCTTCACTGAACTGTGATGCCATGGTGATCCATCCATTCATCTACGCCACAAAGGATGAACCCCTTGCTAAGTCTGTAAGTTGTGCAGTTTCTGTGAAGGTTGTATCAAGCCTACTGTGAACCTATCTTTCACTTTTAGCCAACTAAGGAAGGCTATCAATGCCATAAAGAAACAACCCCAAAAATCTCTTGATTACAACTTGATACTAGGCTTTTAGAAAAACAGAACAGATCGTCGTACCACTTTGTTTGGTGCTGGGTACTTAAGGAGATAAAAAAAAAACCAGTTTGAAAGAGTTTAAGGTCTGCCTTGTCTACAGGGTGTCCAGCGAAGTCGGAAAGTCTGATTTTGGTAGGATTTTTTTGGCTGGTCGGAAAAGAGCAATCGAAGTCGGAAAAACTACGCGGATAAAAAATTCGAGCACATAATAATAATAATAATATATGGCATTTATATAACGCATTTCCATAGATGTCAATGCTCAATGCGCTTTACAAAGACATTTCAGTGGCAATAAAGGCATTGAAATACAGACATAGGAAATACATTCACACAAGGGCATCAGTATAAATTACATAGAGAGTATAGAAATAAAAAGTACA
>JAUKPP010249826.1:0-12808 GCA_032273245.1 Phyllaplysia taylori
CTATCTATCTATCTATCTATCTATCTATCTATCTATCTATCTATCTATCTATCTATCTATCTATCTATCTATCTAGTATATATAAACTGTATGTGTGTGAGAGAAAGAAAGAGAGAGGAAGACAGAGAGCAGCAAGACATAAACAGTCATAGATCTCACCTCTTGTCCCTCCGTCCATCCGACAATTGCGTTCATCTTCTTCTCCTTGGGGTTGTCAGACGTCTTGACCTCCAACTTGAGGTCATCCATACCTGCCATGGAGCTCTTCAGTGACGTCATCAGGCTCATATCGGTCAGGGACTTGTATTCCATCTCAGCGTGGGCGTTCACGTTGTCTGTGAGAGGTGAGAACAAGAAGCCAGTTGTCTTGAAGCGTTTCCACTGACCTTCGTGGGTCAGGACCATCTCGGCGTTGGTGAACTGTGGGTGTGCTGTGGAGAGTTTGGTGAAAGCTTTCATGGGTTGGTCATTGTAGTCCAGGCCTGAGCTCATGGTGTAGATGTTGCGACCTTCCACCTGAAGGGAGCTTGAGGCGTCGTACTTGTTGTAAGAATTGTCGTAGGATAAGGATGCCTGCATGCTGCTGTAACCGTTGACAGGGGTATTGATGGTGAGGGTGGCGTCAAAAGATGGGGAGATGGTGGACTTGAGATCGGCACTGACCTCCTTTCGTCCGTTCTCGTACGTCAAGGAAGCAGAGCCGCCCACGATCGAGGAATCAAGTCTGTGCTTGTACTGAGCTTTGGTGACCTCGAAACCAGGGATGGGGGTTTTCACTTCTACGGAGCCATCCATGTGTTCCACGTCGTAGAAATTGAGCTTGCCGGTGGCGGTGTATGCTTTGTTGTAGCCGTAGGTGAGACCGCCGGTCATGGCGTAGTTTGGAGCGGTGAGATCCGCCGTGGCAACTGCCCGGATGTTGCTGAACTCACGGAACGGTGTGGTGACCGTGACGGCCAGGTCGTAGCTAGGGGAGTAGGTCAGTTTTACGTCGCTCTCGATCGTCTGTCGTCGCCCGTACTGCACAGTGGACGAGGCTGTCACGCTGTTGGCTCTGTCTTCGTACTTCATCTCAGCTTTTGTTGTTTCCCATCCTGAAAACGGAGTGACCATCTCGGCTGAGGCAACAATGCGGCGCCACATGTACCTGTCCAAGTTGACCTTCCCACTGACCTCCTGTCTGTCGGCGTATGTCACCTTACCCTCACTGGAGAACTTCATAGAATCTCCAGAGTGTTGGAAGTTCATGCCGAGATTTCTGTAACCGTCGATGGGCGTCTTCAGGACAACAAAGCCAGTGACGTCATTGGTTGAGTCAAACCCGCCATTGAACGTGACCGCACGGCCGTTGCCAACGTCGACATTGCTCTCAAGCTTGTAGGAAGGCCCAGTCCTGTCGGCCATGAAAGACAAAGACATGTCCTCGTAGTTTACGAATGGCGTTTTGACCGTGATTACCAGCTGAGGATTTGGGTTGTACACGACTCTCCCAGTAGTTTTGATAATCTGCCTGCTCCCATAGGTTAGCGTGCTATCCACGGTAGACTGCCTCCTGTTGTTGCTTCCCCTGTACTCGTATTTGGTCAACTCATAGCCTCGGAACGGGGTTTTTACCTCTGCAGAGAGACGCATTGCGTTCATTTTGAAGCTCAGTTTGCCACTGATGTCCTTGTTATCCATGTATGTGATCTTACCCTCTGAGTCGAAATTCCTGAGGTCCCCGCTGTGTTGGAAGCTAAGTCCGATATCAGAAAACTTGGCCACAGATGTGGAAACCGTCATAGATCCTGATATGTCCTTGGTGGCGTCAATGGCTGAACTGAGTTGCATGAAGTTTCCGTTTCCTGCATTGACTTTACCAGCAAGGGAAGCCACAGGCCAGTTGTTAACTACACTAGCCGAGGCTACCATATCCTCGTACTTGGGGAACGGCGTCTTCAAACTCACACTGAACTCTGGGTTTGGCCTCATGATGGCTTTCATGTCGTAGGTCACCTTCTTGGCGTTTCCGTACTCGAGGGTAGAGTAGCACTTAAAGGTTCCTGTTCCACCCTCATGTCTGTACTCAAACTTTGTAAACTCTTGACCTTGGATCGGAGTTTTGACCTCAAGTGTCGTCTCAATCCGTCTCATGAGGTATTTGTAAAAGTCAAGTTTCGCCGAGAACTGCTTTCCGTCGGACGGGGTGATATCAGCGTTCGTGCTGAAGCGCTCGAAGGTGCCTGAATGTTTAAAGGACATCCCAATGTTTTTGTAGCCTCTCATGGGAGTTGTCACAACCAGAGATCCGGTGATTTCGTCCTTGACCTTCATGGCCCCGGTCACAGAAACTTTGTCGTTATTAAGGTCCCCAGTGAGACTGACCTTGAAGTCATTAAGTTGACCTTCCTTGTGGAAGTTCAGAGATCCGCGTTTGCCACCAAATCTTTTTGTGTTGTAGACGAGCTTGCCTTGTCCATCCATCACGTCCCTCCTTGTGGTCATCGTGGTCTCTAGTGACATCACATTGTCCGGCCCATAGATACCATTGAGTTTTGTGTTGCTGTTGAAGAAATCTCCACTGTGGTCAATTGTCATTTCCATGATTGGCGTCCATGAAGTCTTGACGTTCACGACAGTATTCAAAGATCGGTACTGGTAAGTGTTGGTCATCTTGACATCTATCACACTCTTTCGATTCTGAGTAGCTTTTCCTTCAATTGTAAAGTCATTCATGCCTCCAACTTTGCTGAATCTGAAGGTACCGTCACCAAATCCACGGATGTCAGAGCTTAGCTCTCCCCGGGTGGATAGTGTTCTCCTGTAAGCGTCGTAGTTGTGGTTCATGGTTAGTTTAGAGGAGCCTAAAACATCTTGAGGTGTGACCATTTCTGTGGTGAGTCTGATGCTTCTGATTCCATCAGTTGCAAGTTCAATCTTGGCGTTGACATTCTTGTTGTCCATGTAATCAACCGACGCCTGGGTATTAAAGTCAGACATTTCACCTCGGTGAGTGAGCTTCATTCCGATGTTTCTATAATCTCTGAATGGAGTCTTCACCTGCACTGCCCCGTCAAATCCACCGCGTGTTTTTATGGAGCCATCCATGCTGATAGACTGACGGTTATAGCTGCCGCTGCCGCTGATGGTCATATCAGACCACGGCCCAGTCTTGGTGACCTCAAGCGAAGCTTCGTTGTTAGCATATTTCCCGTTGGCCTTGATGTTCAGATTATTCAAGTTTCCTGTTTTGCTGTAGGTCAAGCTACCTTGTCCGAACTTGCGGATGGTGGTGGTCACTGTGGCTCCCCCGGACATCGCCATGTTGTAACTGTCGTAGTCGTGCTCCAGGCTTATCTGGGTGGACTGCATGTCTCTCAAGGGAATCTTCATGTCAGTGCTAAACCGTATCCTTCTCAAGCCGTTAGAGGACAACTCCATCTTCCCACTGACGCTCTTCCGGTCCATGTAGTTCACGTTGGATTCTGTCTTGAAATTGTACATGTCGCGTCCAGAGTGGGACAAGGAAGCTCCGATATTCTTGAAGTTTTCGAAAGGTGTTGTGATCTGAACAGAGGTGTCAAGTCCATTCTGAAGCTTCCAGGAACCGTTTAGGCTGATGTCCTTTTTGTTGTAACTTCCTGTTCCGCTAAAGGTCATGTCTCGAAGCTGCCCGGCTTTGCTGAATGTGACGCGAGCGTCGTTTTGTGGAGCTCGTGCTGACAACTTGTATTTCACAATAGCAGATCCACTTACGTCAGGGTGTCTGTAATCAAAGGACGTGGTAGTATCAATGTTGTACTGGCGGCCGTAGGTGAAGGACGTCTTGTCTGTAAAACTGTACATGTCTCCATTATGGTCAATGCTGAGCTTCAAGGTCTCCATGTAAGGTGAGTTGACAGTCAGAGTTGACTTGAGTAGTCGATTACTCAATCTATGGTTGAAGTTTGCTGTCGACTGTTTTCCATTCAAGAGAAAAGTAGCGCCACCTCTCATGTTCTTCATTGGACCCTTTTTGTTCATGGAGATCTCCAGGTTTTCAAGTCCTTGGATTGGGCTGGTGAAGGTGAAGGTTCCTGCTGTGGTGTAGCCGCTAGTGTAGGTGGCGTCAGCCGACACGCTCTTCCCAGCCGCGTTCACCTCCCCGTGGCTTGTGAAGGCGGCCATGTTTCCTTGGTGTCTCATGATCACATTGTTTGTCTCATATCCACGGAATGGAGTCTTCAGCGTCAACGTTCCTTCCATGGCATCGGACCAGTCCAGTTTTACGTCACCTTCAATCTTTTTGTTGGGTTGGTAGCGCAGCTCTCCGTGAGACACGACATTTGATCGTGAGTGATCGTGCTGGAGAGTAACACCCACGTCATCGTACTTAGGGAAGGGAGAGTTGATGGTGGCTTCAAATGAGTACGGCACGTCAAAGGAGTTGGAGTAGACACTGTGGAAGCGATAGGTCTGGCTTGGATAGTACTCAGCAGAGATGGTCGATTGTCTCAGGCGTCCTTTCAGTACACTGGAGGTCGAAAACTCAGCATACTGGTACTCTTGGAAGGGAGTGGTCACTCGTAGATTCCCTTTCATATCGTCATTGATGTACTGCCAGTTTGCGGTTCCCTGCATTTTCCCTACACCCGGGGTCATCTCGAAGTCAATGGAGCTGTCGAAATCATTCATCATTCCCGTGGCGGTCATCCCAGTGTCCAGCGTCTGCAGTTGTTGGAAAGGAGTTTTCATCTTCAGTCTCAGCATCTTCTTCATATCAGTGAAGGCCACTCTGCTCTCCACGTCAATGTTCTTGCGCACTCCGTAGTCCAGATTCATGTGAGACACCATCTCTCCCTTCACGTCCTGGCTCTCGGCCTTGAAGACAATGTTGCGATAATCCCTGAAGGGAGTGATGACCTTCATATTCACATTGGCATTGTCCCATGAGGGAATGCTCATAGAACCTTCCATAACAACCTTTGATCTGGGAGCCCAGGTAATCTCGGCAATTCCTGTCATTGGATACGAACTGTACTTGCTGTTTACCTTTGCATTGATGTCGTCGAGGTACGGAGAGGTCAAAGTGTATTCGAAATCAAATTCGGACGATCGGCGTGAACCTTCTAGGTTAGAGGACGCTTTTACTTTCCCGTTTTCCTTCCAAGTGGCTTTGTTCAAGATGATACCTCGCTGGTGCCTGTGGTTCCAGCTCACCTCCATGTTTCGAGCAGATCTCCAAGGGGTTTCAAGTTTTACATTTCCACTGGTTGCCCCGGCATTCCACAGATTTTGCGAGGCAGTGATGTCAAACATCAGACGATCTCTGCCCCACTCGGATGTCCATGTGGTCTTGATGTCTCGGTCACTACTCTTGTGGCTCCAGCTGGACGTAACGATTGTTTCCGGTGACGTCAGCACCATATCTCCAGTGTTCCGGATTCGCCAGCCAGAGTGAAAGTGTTCCATGTTCGTGTCAT
Source organism: Phyllaplysia taylori (assembly GCA_032273245.1). Classification (NCBI taxonomy): domain Eukaryota; kingdom Metazoa; phylum Mollusca; class Gastropoda; order Aplysiida; family Aplysiidae; genus Phyllaplysia; species Phyllaplysia taylori. The sequence continues at coordinate 5,442 of JAUKPP010249826.1, forward strand.
ACCCATACGTTTTGCCGTCGTGGATGTAACCAGCGTTGGACGTCAGACGGTTCGAGCCGTGATTGAAAGATAGATGGACCTTCACATCCCTGGCGTATGGCACCGTGGATTTTAGGGCAACACTTCCCTTCATGTTCTTGGTGTATGCATCGAATCTTTTCTCTCCCTCAATCGTCACCTTTCCATTGTGGTTGTTGTACTTGGCCCTTAGCGTAGTCTTCAGAGTAGGGTTGATGGTGTGGTCAACGTCAAAGGAGACATTCTTAAGTGCCTTGAACGAAGATTCCAGATCTGCTGTCATTTTGAGATACTTCAAAGATATTGGACGCTGAACAGCGACAGTGGACATGACATAATATCCTTGCCGTCCCCATGACAACTTCCCGCTGACGTCATGCTGTCTCGCACCGCTGCCGTACTGAAATGCTGCCATCAAGTTTTCCAGCCTCGGGTAGGGAGAGTTGAATTTTACGTCGCCACCAAGACTGGTTGATCTCCTGGAAGACTTGAGATACCCGGACCCATCGATGACAATTTTCTTGCTCGTGTCTCTGTCTGCGTCCCATGCAGCCTCCACGCGACCGTTGTACGTGCCCTCTTGATTTCCGCCGTCCAGAAGTAGAGTCATGCGCCTCGCGGGGTACACAACTTCAACATCGATCTTCGCACTTGGGGCTTGGGAGATTTGTGTATTAGCCTTAACGCCGTAGGCATCTTGACCTTTCTGAACCTGTCCAGAGATCTCGAAGTTGTTAGGATCCAAATTTGTCGACCCACTCAAAGTGATTGGCTTCATGTTATTCAACATGAACTTTGTGTTGAATGAGTGCGCGTTGCTCTTTGGGACATTATAGATGGTAGTCATTGAATGCTTCACGCCTGTGTTGTCTCGGAGGTTCATGCTGTGGGAATATTGTCTGGGAGACTTCTGGTCAACGGCGGAGACCAACGTGTACGACTTGCCCGGCCACGAGACGACAGCTCTTCCATTCATCTTCTTGAGGTTTGAACTCTTGTCTCTCATCATCACGTCAGCGCTCATATCTTTTCCTTTCCTACCATAGTTGAGCACGACATTGGAGTCAAGCGTCGTTGGGGTGTGTTGATGTTTGTGGACGACACTAATGTCTACACCCTACAGGGGCCAGGGGGAGAAAAGGAATAAGTGAAAGTCTATAACCCTTGATAATGATAGTAAAAATCAACAAAACACAGCACATGGTTATCTCAGACTCTTTCCTTCTGTCTTTTTGGATAAAAAGAACCGTAGTTTGAACTTTAGGAACAAAGTTTTTTGTGTTGCTGTGGAATGGAGTATAGAACTTACACTTCCGAAGTTGGGTGTAAGTGACATAACCACTCAAAAATGGCAAAAATGAAGCGGAAAAGAACGGAGTAGAAATGACGCTGTCTGCTTGTCTGGCCTGGCCGTTCTGTGCAAATCTTTACAATTTCTTAAAGTTAAACAACCATTTCAGAAAATTAAATGTTACATGTTATACAAGTAAAAAACCAACAACAACAAAACAAGGAAAAAACAGCAAACAAACAAAACAAAACAAAACAAAAACAAGCCCCTCCTCGAAAGCTTACATTGTATGTAGAATGATGTTTTACACAGCTGGTTTGTTTAACGCCCCATGCAACACTGTAAGGTCATTTACGAAGCGGGACCGAATTTTAAGCCATCTCCGATAGGAGCGAAGACTTACGTGTTCCGGTGCCAGTGTGTTCATCTTGAAGGTGAGGATTGCATTCTTCCACGTGGCCAGTTTCCTTTTGAGGGAACCTGACCAGAACAGCCTCTTTGTCTTAGTCTTGGGGTCGGCGCCATATTTGACCTCCATCTCGGCCTCGCTGTGCTTCTTCTTGTGGTCAATGTCCACTGTCATGTCGATGTTGTACTCGGGATTCTGGGCAATGCCAATATTGCTGGGGGAAAAAGAAGAAAAGGATTTTTAAACGTGTTGCTCATTACTGATTATTGAAAGAGTTACTTTCATTTTTTTTCTTTTTACCGGCGCTGTGGTGTAAAGGTTAGGCTCTTCGGCTGTCATGCGGAAGACCCCGGTTCGATCCCCGAGCGCAAGCGATCTGGGGGTTTTTGCTGGGATTTTTTCCCTCTCAGCACGGGTTCGCCCTGACAGGCAGGGTCGAAGTAGCCCGTCTCTTATATGACCTTACAGTGTTGCAGGGGATGTAAAACTGGTAACCAAAACCAGTTATTTTGTTATAGAGGCACAATCATGTTCGGCTCACGGAAAGAGGTAGGGATAGAAGTATCTCTTCAACAGATTTTTTTGCCAAAAGGGAGGTTCGAGGGGGTGGAGGAAAGGGTGAGGGGGGAGGGTCTGGAACAAGCTTACGTCCTCATAGCGAACTTTTTTTTTCGAGCTTTTGTACTTCTGTCTTTGAATTTCCCATCAATAACCGGCGCTTTGGTGTAATGTTTAGGCTCTTCGCCTACCAGGCGGACTATACAAGTTCGATCCCGGTCGTTAAAGATCAGCAGTTTTTTCTTTGTTCTCTCTCAGCCCTCAGGGTCGAAGAAGCCCGTCTCTTCAAGGCGCATAGAGCCTGCTTTCGAGCAGGGAAATGCGCTATATAAATGCAATCTTTTATCTATTATTATTAATCCGTCAGCCTAACCATTAAACTAACGAGGCCACAACTTACCTTCTCAGGGAGTACTTTTTGAAAGCCTTTGTACTTCTGTCATTAAACTTCCCACCAATAGTAATTTTGTTCTTCGCCACTTTAGGGATGGTGTAGGTCAGGACACTTTTCGTGGAGATGAGGCCGGAGTTTTTGACCAGGGCGAAGCTGTCCAGCTTGCCGGACACTCCGGACGACTTGAGGTTGATGTCCACGTCATAGCGGACCCCACGCTTCTTGGCGTTCTTCAACACAACCGCTGGAAATGGGAAGATAACAAAGATAATCGTATTTTTAAAAAACGTTTCGGCCATTTCAATTGATTTTGCAAAAAGGGCAAGAAGCACATTTAAAATTAATATTTGTGGCAATAATGATAATGATAATAATGATAATATAAATAATAATAATGATAATAATAATAATAATAATAATGATATTAATAATGATAATAATAATAATAATAATAATAATAATAATATTAATGATGATGATAATAATAATAATAATAATAATACATAGCATTTATATTGTGCATTTCCATTTTCTAATAAATGCTCAATGCTCAAGAGTAGGGGGCAGGTTTGCCTGCAACCTAAATGCACTGGAATAAAAATAACCCTGGGATTTTCCTTTGTAAAATCGAGTTAGGGACTGAACTATTGACAGTGTTATAAGATTGCAACATACCACAAATAAAACATTAAAAAAACATAAACCAAAAGTAAGAAAAAAAAAGATCAATTCCTTTATGATGTATTCACCCCCCCCCCCCCCCACACACACACACACATTTTTTTGGGGTGGGGGGGGGGTCCCGTGTCCTGATATGGTGCCTATTAATATTTGTTAAGTCCGTGTTTCTCAACTCAATGTTAATGATGAAGGTAATTTGTAACGCCCCGAAGAATGGTTATCAACAAAGGGTAAGAAGCTAAAAACAGAGATGAACAAGCTGTTGAAGAAAACAGTGTTCCTACTCGTGAGATGTTGATGTATGCCCTTACTTAACAGTGTTCCTACTTGAGAGAGTTTGATGTATACCCTTACTTTTTAGAACAGCCGGCTTGTCCAGTAGCCTGTGAATGCCCAGAGCGACGTCCAGCTTGAGAGACTTGTCCTCCCTGTAGTCAGCATCCCCCTGGACAGACAGAAGCTGGACGGTAGGCGTGGACATCTTGAGTGCGCTCTTCATGGTGGCCACCATCGACTTCTTGGTGCTCACAGACATCATGCTCTTGGCTTCCATTGTATACTTGGCCTTGTCGTTGAGGGCAAAGGTTGCTAGGAGGCTTCGTTCTTTCTTGGTGTTCACCATAGAGGCTGGGAAGAGTCGGAGAAAATGATGTACAGAGAAGTGGAAAGTCATGGAATGATGTTAAAAAGCTGGCCCAGGATATGGAAAAGTGGAGAGTGTTTGTTTGTGGCCTATACCCTGGTCCAGGGTGAGAAAGGCAATGATAATGATAATGGGTACAGGGTGAGAAAGGCAATGATGATGATGATGGGTCCAGGGTGAGAAAGGCAATGACGATGATGATGATGATGATGGTTCCAGGGTGATGATGATGAAGATAGAGACTGGGGGCGATGAAGAGAAGAAGTCGTCGTCATTTGGGAAAGGAGAAAGTTCTTTTTCAATAAATTTTTCAGGGGAGACCACTGACAATATGTCCTTAAAAAGACACAGCACACAAAGGGCAACTCTCAGGGAAACTTAAACCTGCCTGAGTTCTTAAGTAAAAAAAAAAAAGAAGAAAAGGCTAAAACAGCCGAGGCCGGTGACTTTATAAATAACTCACAACTTATTCCTACTGCTGCTGCTCTTTCTTAGGGTAACTCGTAATGGGTTCTTGTAACAAATTGAGTCTTTCTTGTGATCGACCACTCATACTATAACACTTAATTTGAAAGGTTGAAACATATCTAATGCCTAAACTTATTGAATATGCACAATGTTAAAACATTTTGGGTTTACGTGTAGAGAGTGTTACAGCGATTAAGTGTCCAGGAATGAATGTGAATTACTTTGATTTGGTTTGGTTTGGTTAAGGTTTTAGGGCTCCATAAACTCTATAAGGTAATTTCGGCACCCAGAACCTTTCCAAAGTATTTTTTGCTTAGGGATTAATTTTTAATTTTGTCCGTGCGGCGGCCAAATAGGCCTACTCTTTTCGATTTTCAACCACAAAGGATCTTTAACGTTCGCAACGTACACACGGGGCCTCCGATGTTTTTCATCCTTATCCGAGAAGACTAGGTATTTTGATCCTACCTACTCTAAGATCAGGGGTGTGGTTGACAGAGAAGGAGTAGACAAGGAAGAAGAGAAGAGAAGCAAGGCAGGCGACAAGAGTAGCAGTAATGAGAAGGAGACAAAGGAGAGTGTGAGAGAAAGAGTGAGAAGATGGGTTGAAAGAGTAGACAAGGTAAAGATAGAGAAAAGAAGAGGAGGAAGAAAATATTTCTTGAGGATAACATGCCGGCACCGTCCCGAGATCGAACCCACGACCATTGGTATGAGAGGCAGACACCGCTACTCTCTAGACCACGAGAGCCCCCAATTACTTTCATTACTGACAAGATCCCTCTAGGATGAAGTGGGAGTGGCCTATGAGACAGAACCCACGTCAGGGCAACATGGCCGCCCTAAGAGGAGTTTTTATTGGGTACGGAGAGATACCGTCATTACTATGACGTCAGAGTAATCTGTGGGGTAATATTTAGCCTCTTCACCTATTACGTGGAAGATCCAAGATCCACGTGTGTAAAATCTAGGGGTATTTGCTAGGATTCATCACTCTCCGTCTTCGTTAGCCCTTCTATTGTAAGTGACCTTGACCTTACTGTGCTACAAGGTTGGAAACCAAACCAAACCAAAACCAAAATCTTTCTGCCTAGATTCTCATGTCTCTATGTAGGTATCTATGTCCGTAGGGAATACCAGAGATGTTATAAGTTGTATGAGATAAACATCGAAGCCTCTAAAGGCGTGTGCTACGTCCTCGTGACGTAATCCATGGCAACAATGCTCACGGTGCAATCGAAGCGCGGCCTAGGAAAGCAGTGTCAATGGGAGACCGCGCTTGAAAGTGGCCACGCTCGTAATGCACTGTTGTCACGAAGCTATTCACACCTTTGGAAATACTCCCCGTCACGGGCGTTCACTCACATTTGATGGTGTAGGGCATCTTGCCCACCCCAGTCAGCGACAGGTCCACGTCACCTCCTCTCATTCCTGTCAGCATGGACACAGTGCCAATCAGTTGGATATTGTCCGCGCCTGCCCGCCTCAACTCCACCATGGGGCTCAGCTGGACCTTGTTGTTGGTTTTGTCCACTTTCACCTCGCTGGTCAGAGAGTAGGTATCTACGTCATCGATGACGACACTTCCGGTGAAGCTCTTCAGGTTTTCTTGATTGATGGTGACACCTGGAAAGTTAAAATAAACACAAGGGTATTGGAGGAAAAGAAATCGAACATTGATCGAATATTTTGTCAAGTTTTCTATTAGTACATTCCCCAACCCAGTTTTCTTAATCCTTTCGAGAACAAGAAATACTTGCATCTTTTCCCTTCTTTGAAATATGGAAGAGTGTTTACTCTATTGATAACATACAGTTTGCCTTTGGCAAAGAATTTGCACAGGGTGAACATCCCTGATAGTCCATTTTGTATTCGTTGCAAGAAAGGGGTCGAAAAAGACGAATATAACTTTTTACTTGAATGCGATTCTTTCCAGAAATTAATAACATTTTCCATGCCCAAAACGTCTGTTGAGTGTCCAAACACGCCACAAAAATGCATAAGCTTTTAGCGTCTCAAGACCCACTCGTCATAAAAAAATGTAATAAGCTATATTTTATTGCTAAAGCATTGAAAATGAAAGATGTGTATTATGGACTTTGTCCCGTATTACGCTATTATACGAAATCATGTGTTTATATTTCTCTGTAATTATTAGTATTGTACGCGTGTACGGAAGCCTGAGGTGTACATGTTTATCTCTTTGTATTTCTATTATGGGCCAATGGCCTAGGAATAATGAATAAAAATCATTCACTCCCTGACTCAGTCCTCGCTCTGGAAATACACAAGGTTATTTATATATGCAGTGTATTGAAGCAATGCCCCCTCTAGTACGGAAACAAACCTTGGGTTCCGCAAAGGACGTAGGCTATGCTATTCTTGTGTTAGGATTAGCTTTATTGCACCGGTTTGATGAAAAATAACGTAGGGGGATTAGAGTGGTGAATATTAGGTTCCCACTACCATATTACATGGACCATGTCCTTTGGACAATTGTAGTAGTAGTAATAATAATGATGATAATAATGATTAAAAAAAAACCCAAACCAAACCAAACAATACCAAACCAAATTGCTAATAATTTACCACGCATTGCAGCCTTCTTCCATGGCGTTCTGACAATGGCGTCCAAAGTCTGCTTTGGGTAGTCCAGATTTAGCTCAAGAAGAACGGCACGATCTGTCTTTGATCCCGGAGTGTTGAAAGAAATCTGGGCAATACTGGATTGTTTGTTCTGATGAAAAAATACGTAATATCAATAGACGACACTTTACACAAAGTAAGGAGAATTTATTAATAAAAATGAATTGTTCACTTCACTTAATAATAAGACAATAACACACGACTTTTTCGTTCGAGATGTTGTATACGCTGGCATGTCGCTCATTGTTGAATGACGTCA
>JAUKPP010249837.1:0-12807 GCA_032273245.1 Phyllaplysia taylori
TTTGTTGTTGACGGTGCTGGTAGGAGGGATTGTGGTGTCCATGAAGAAGGAGAAGAAGAAGTTGGAGTTACAGAAGAAAGGGAGGGGCGGACCGGAGGATAAGATGAGGATTCTGACAAAGAAGTGAAGAGTGGAGTGAAGGAGAAACAAGAGAAAGAGGGAGAGAAAGGGAGGGAGGAGACAAAAGATCAAATGAGAGAGGAGAAGGAGGGTGGGGGCAGTACGATTCGGAAGTTTGATTTGGTTTCGGTTTAACACCCTATGCAATATTGTAAAGTCATTTACGAGGTGGGGTATTCGAATTCTATATCCATCTCCATTAGGACAGAATTCGAACCCGGGACCTTCTCATCTGTAGGCGGACATACTACTGCTCGGTCATCGATGCCCCCAGATTGGGAAGAGAGAGATAGGGTGAAAAAAGATGGTAACAGGAAGTTTCAAGAAGTGAGCAAAAGAATGAGCAAGTTTGAGAGAATGCGAGTATGTGCGCATGGAAGAAAGGGAAAGAGTGAGAGAACAAAGGGAGACGAGAGAGAAAGAGAGAGAGAGAGAGAGAGAGAGAGAGAGAGAGAGGGAGAGAGTATGTGAAGTAACTAAGTATAAATATTCCCTTTCGTGAGACAAAAGCTTTATGAACAAAATACTATTTTCTAGATATATGTACCGTTTCATTCCTCTCATATTATGTAAGCGTGTGTGCAAGTGTGTGAGAGAGAAAGAGAGGGAGCAAGCAGTTATGACAAAGCTTGCATGAAAAGCCAAGATGAATTTTGCAATGTCCATGATATACTTATGCTTTCTTCATGCAACATCACGCCAATTGAGAGTGATAGAACAAAAACAAATGTGACCCATTATATCCTAGCCAAAAGAACAACCCGGCTTTTTCTACCTATTGTTTTTATGTAAGTTTTCAGTATTCAATATATTCATGTCCATTTTCCTTCCTTAATGTTAGACATTACGAGCAGGAAAGTGTTTGATTCAGTATGTGTGAATGCATTTCATCTCCATGAAGTGAGGAAATCCCAATGAACAAATCATATTTAATTTTTTTTCATCATAGTCCTTATATGTTATGCTTAAATATTCTAGCAAATATCATATTATTGTATACCAATGACTGGAGTATATTATATTACATGTAAAAACAATGAATGGTTTTGTTATTCAATTGATACATAATCTTACCAACCTCTTACACATTATATCTGAAGTCCTCTGCATAAATATGAATCATAGCCGTTGATTTAACAATGACTGGAGTGTATTATGTTGTATCTCAGTCTCAAACAATAAATGCTTTCTGTTATTCAGTTGATATTTAGGTTGACCGACCTCTTGTGCATGTATTTGATTAATAAGCAAGGATTTTAAACCTAACAACTCCAGTGGCCATCTCTCAGCTGCTCAGCTAGAGATTCCGAAAAGAGGCAGGATATTATATGGGTTGGGCTTTTGGCTTAACACCTCCTGCAACACTGTAAGGTCATTTAGGAGACCAGGTACTTCCACCTCGCCTATCAGGGCCAATCCTAGCTGAGAGGAACAGCTCTCCAGCAGAAAAACAGAGACATACTTGATCAAACAAACTGCCCCATGAGAGCCTCAAACTCATGCCTTCTTCAGAGATTTCAGTACTTTTCACATTTCATGAAGGTAATTTCATCTCTATGCTATGTCCACATGCACTCCTGCTCCCTGCTTGGGCTCGGGGGGAATTTCATGACACAATCGACACCATAAGATCATTTCAGTGCATGTAGATGGAGCAAACTGCCGTAGAGTGCCCACTCCATCTCCAATAAAATGAAAAATGGGAGCTATGAAAACTGCTTCAATGAATAAAGCCAACAAATAAATAGCCGTCCTTACAAAGGAGCGTGTCCGCATTTTTTTACATTTTATTGCAGAGCTAAGCCCCATTTTAGGTTTTGAATTTCTTGCTATACAAAATTCACACTCACTCTTCAGGGATGCCCCATGGCCAAGAAAAAAAAAACCTGAACTTTCTGAGGTCAGCCTTAGTACCGGCAATAAATTGATGAAAATAGGTAAGAAAGTACAAAACACAATGAAGTGTTCTTGTGTAAAAGCTGAAAACCGGAGGCCCCGAAAAATTTCTAAAAACCGGATTTCCGGTTTTAACCGGAAAAAGGGCATCCGTGACTCTTTCTTCTTAATATTTTAACTTCAGGTAGCAATGCAGTTGGCTTGTTCACGGGTGCTCTTGTGTGGTCTGATCCTTATACTTCTCTCTACGCACTACATATTACTATTTACCAAATATTTCCTGGCACTGAAATGACCTTATAGTGCCAATAGTGGCATAAAATCTCAACTAAACAAACAAAACACAGTGGTGTACACTGATTTTCCTGACAATCCTTGAGCTGGTTCAATGCAGAAGCAATCAGTATTAAAGAGACAATCATATGATTATAACCGCCTGCAATTCAGAGTGTAGTAACTCGTAAAAAATCTATTTTGAGATTTTCGTATCTCCAGAGCTATGTTCTTTGCATGTGCATAAAAAAATCTGTATTATGAAAGAGAAAATTGCAGAAGGTAGTACATGAAATAATTCTTTGTCTCCCGTGCAAAATTTTTCTTGAGATGCAACACTCATTTGAGGGCAGTGATATAATTAATATGCAGGCTTGCCAACTTTTCAGAAAGCAAATTAGGGTCAACCCAGCGTTCTGGTGCTGATCTGTGGCCACGGGGGTGGGTGGGTGGAGGAGACATAATAATTTTAAACTAAAATTAAGTGACATAATTTATAAACAGTAATCAGGTTACCCATTATACGAAACGTAGTGAAATTCCCGATACTTTGAATTGCAATTACTTCCAGAATCGGAAATACATAGGTTGGTTTTTTTTATATTTCGTATTCTTATATATGGCCACAATAATTTAATTTTGGCCGCGCAAGGCACATTTCGGGACAATCTACCCATTTTTGGGGACTTCCGGACTGATGGTTCGATTTCGAACAGTTGGCAAGCCTGAATATGAGTATATGACAGTGTTGTGGAAGCTTGAAAGGAAGACTAGGTGGAAATGGGTTTGTTCCTCTATGCATGTCAGAAGAATGAGTCTCACCCCACCAGATACAACAACGCAGCTGTACTCACGTTCAAGGTCACCTATCCGAGCTTCAAGCACACGATTCCTGAAACAAAAAAATTGCGAAAAGTTTTAGTAAAGTTTAACAAAATTGTCTGATTACCTTATTCGGACTTCATATATCACTAGTAAACCTCTGCCAACATATGCTCACAACTTCCAGGAATTTATATTGACATAATCAAGGTTTTTTCCCACAAAATCAGGGTTAATTCTAAAAAATAGATTATATAGTATTTTTGCATTGTGTAACTTCCTGTTGGAGATGTCCACCTTCATCACATAAGATCTATTTCTAATCCAAAAGCACTAAAATAACATTTATCCACAGATCTGCTAATATACACAGAGGCACTTTTACTTAACACCATTACTATAGACAACACCCAGAGATCAACTCGTAAAGACCTCCAGCTACTACAACATGGCATTGGACCAAAGGGCGCAGGCTAAAAGGCTACTGGATTAACAGCAACTTGTGCCGGAGGCTTTGATACATTGATAGGTTGCTGGATCTATCAATTTCACTACTTTCGTGATTCTTTTTAATAATTTTAGCCTACTACCAAATCCAGGATCTCTGCCTCTAATACGAGAATCCGTGATTTTCATCGAAACCCAGGAAAATCCCAGATCTCCGGGAGGGTTGGCAGAACGGTATATGTCGTACAACCTGTCTGTATGAGTCATAAGTCGTATTTTGGCCGTGTGTAGAGTTATTGGTATGAGCAGAAAGCGTGTTTGCTTTCCTTTCAAATCCTTAGTTGTTTTGCATAAGGGCGAATAGTACAAGGACTGTGGCGGGGTTTTCGCCTCTATGCTGAACAATCAGCGAAATGATGAAAATATTATCTTGCTAGATCAATTAGGTGCTGAGATATGATAGTTTTAAGCTGCCCAAACACACACCCAAGTGGGAACAGAAAAGGGAAGAAAAACAGCTTTATAGTTGGGCAATATGCTCTTGGCAGTTGTCACAAAGCAAAAATTTGTGTAAATTTTAAGACAGCAAATGACCGAGGTTTCACCATGCACCTAAGATAAAAAACATTCAGATCCGAAAATAGTTTCAGGCACTACAGTAAAAAACAATCTACTTCTGAACACCCAAATTGACTTAGTAGAACTGTTTCTCCACTTTTGGATCTGCAACTTACGACTAATTCGGACAGAACACAAGACATATGACAAGTTTTCCTCTTAAAACTCTTCTCTAGAACATTGTGCTAAGCTTACAAGAGAGTTCTATCCCAGATCGTGGGGCGGCATGCCAACTATCGTAACTCGATTTTTTACCAAATTCCCTTTTTTGTAAATTCCAAGGCACTGGCAAGGCTCGCATGTTCTGTGAAAATCTCAGAGTCTGGCGATTTATAAAAAAAGGACAATGCTCAAACTCCATACTTTCATATCTTGAGTAATATAGTAGTAGAATACAAGTTTTTTGCCTCCTTTTAAAAGTTGGAAAAAAAATCAAGAAACGATAGTTCACATGCCACCCCTTGAGATGCACATAAAAATTGTATGCCCCTTATCAAGGCCTAACTGACTGAGAGAGACACAACATCCCAGCAGAGAGAGAAAGATAATAATCAAAGTTGGAAATCAAACTCCCGTCCTCTGCATGACAGGCACAGAACTCTTAGATAGAAGAAGAAGGGAGCTGACCTCAGTAAAATCCTCATCAACCACTTATAAACCAGTATCTGTATCGTAATGAATAGGCTTTCGCCTATCACATGGAGCACCCAAGTTGGACCCAACATGTAGACAATCTGCGCTTTTCTGCTGGCATTCATCTCATAATGAATGCTGGAGAATGACCGTCAATGATCTTGCGAAGTTGTCTTCCTTCCACACAAAAAGTTTACGTCAGATCCTCAGAATCTTTTGGCCAGACAGGATTTCAAATGAAGAACTTCTACGATGGTGTAATCAAGAAGATATGACCAGCATACTGACCAGAAGAAGATGGAGATGGATTGGGCATGTCCTTAGAAGAGAACCTGACTCCACTGTCAAAACTGCCCTCCACTGGAAACCCGAGGGACGCCGCAAAAGGGGCAGGCCAAAAACAACATGGCGGCGAACAGTGGAAGCAGAAATGAAATCCTCGCACCATTCATGGGGAACACTGGCAAGGATGGCCCAAGACAGACAGAGATGGAGATCCTTTGTTGCTGCCCTAAGCGCCAGAGCGCGCGATGGGTAGTAAGTAAGTAAGCCATCTCATAATGAACTACAACATTTGATTCTTGGTGGAGATGGAGCTGAATATTTCGTTAAAACTACAAATTTTTATCATCTGATGAATAAAAGCAACCCGAGTTGGTCCTGGCAGGCATGGTCAAAGTAAACTGTCTTAAATTCCCTTACAGTGTTGCAAGGGACGTGAAACTGGTAACCGAATCAACCACCCATGAAAAAGTTTGGCCATGCTCACTAACTGACCAGTTTCGCACAAACTCACCTTGTGGTCAGGGTGTTATTTCTCTTCTCCAAAATTGTCACCATCTGATCCAGGTTGATGTTCCGCTCATCCCAGGCTGTCTTTTGGGTCTTGTAAGCCTGAGGGAACAATGCAGATTTTGTAAAACAGTAATATCAATGTGGATGGTTTAGATGTAAAAACTGATAAATGCCATTCTCAGGAATGGGCACCGCCAACAATAAAAAAAAATAATATAAAAATAAACTAGCAAAGGTGTTAGGGTCGGTTAGCAAATGTGTGACAGTCAACGTCAGGAAGGTCATTTTGGAAACACATTTTTTTTCTTTCTCAGAAATCAGGAATGCCATTGCGATTTCGGGAAAAATAATACAAAATGTATCAAAATGTATTTCCAGAAAAATAAAGAATATTAATCACAACAAATTTCTATGCATGATAAACGCTATGTATTAAGCAAAACAGAATATAAATGCTGACAAAAATTAGATCTGAAAGCAGATTCGGTGAAAACAATGGAAATAACAAAGAAAAACAGAAAAATAGCATCCCCAAACAATGAAAAAGAATGCTGAAATCAGGATAAATCCTGAAGGACATGCCCAATTCTGCATTTTTTTTTTTTAAATTTGGCCACTTGGAAATGTTATCACTACACAGAACTGTTGGGAGAATACACTGTAAGAGCATTTCATTAGTGCACAACAACCTCTCTCAAGCCCCAAATAAAGATTTGTATTTGGATTAACAGAGTGACTTGAATTTTAAAAATATCCTTTTTACTTAACACATTTTTACGTTCCCTGCAACACTGTAAGGTCATTCAGGAGGCTGGCTACTTCCACCCTGCCTGTCAAGGCCAACCCAGAAAAAAATCCCAGCAGACAAAAAATACCCTATCGCACGGAAGTGGGATGGAACTTGGGTTTTCCGTATGACAAGTGACAAGCCTAACCATTACTAAACAGCACCGGTAGAGAGATAGAGCAAGGGCGAAAGAGAGAGAGAGAGAGAGAAAAATATAAAGAGCACAGTTAAAGGAGAGAAACACTAAAAAAAGAAGACAGTAAGCAAACGACGACATAACTGCAATACTAATTTGAGAGGTATAACAGGAAACAAAATTTCAATTTCGGTCTACTGTGCTTGTGTGTGCTCTTTCTTGTGTCAGGATATAAAAAATCTCTCCTGTATCTCTTTTATCACTGTTTAGGAATGGACATTAGATAAACACTATCAATAACTTCAATACAGCCATTATCCAGTGACGAGCTATGGAAGGAATGCACATCATCAGATTACCAACATTGTCAAATTCACGAGCTTCATAGCTAAAATTAATAAGAGCTGATAGCTATATCATTATCATACAAAAACCTATCACAAGCTTTGTCTTATTTCTATATCTGACAGCTGCAGGCCTTTAATAATGAACTACAACATTTGGTTCTTGATGGACATGGAGCTGAATATTTCGTTAAAACAGTACAAATGCCACCGAAGAGAGACAAAATTTCCTGAACTTTTGTGCAACACCCGCCAGGGGGAGCCAATTCTAGGGGAATCTGGGGGCAGCCCCCCAACCAAGGAAAATTTTTAACAATGGCTTAAGAATAGAGCAATTCTGGGGTGTTTTTAGCTTACAAATAGAGCAATGATGGGGTGTGAAAACATCCATGAATAAATAATTTAATAATACATTCTACTTATTATGACTATGAGTATAGTAGTATGAGTATCATACGCATACAGAAAGAGAAATTGAGATTTCCGGATTTCCGAATGCAGGACTGATTACGGAAATTTCCGGAAGGGTGGCATCCTTGTCTTATCACCTTGTGAATAAAAAAAAAAAAAAAACTGAAGTAGGTGTTTGTGACCTGGTGGACTATTGACTGACTAACCACCTTTAATTAAATGTCCTTCTGTTCTATAAAGAAGCTGCACAATAAAGAGGATGGATTTATCAGAAATTCCAAACTTGTTCTTCATTACATTTGCATTGTGCAGTTTGAATGGGAAGCAATACCATTAAGATATGATAAAATCAGATGAGATACTATATTGCCCAGTGAAAGAACAATTTAAAAATCAGGCGATTGATGCAACCCTGTCCTGCCTTACCTCAGCTGCTTCCACCTTTGTCTGCAAGTCTTCAATTTTCAATTCTCTACACCTCAATGTTTTTTCAAGTTGCTCTTTGTCCTGATGAAAAAGAAAATTAGGAGAAAATAGATTTTCAATGATATTCGAAGCAGTCAGTGATCTGTTAAGTTATTGAAGAGGCTTTGGGGAAACTGACCATCAGGCCAGATCCGGCCAATCTGTCAACTAAGTAATAGATAATGATGCGATGCAAAGTGAGTTGTACATTGATGTAAAAACAAAATTGTCAACTGCTTTGAAATCCAAAGATAACAGTTTTTGTATCAGTTGGAAGCAAAACTCACAGTATATATCTCATATAATGCATTATAACAATATTCCGTTGTAATTTATACTGACAGAAAACTGCCAATACAAAAACGTTTGATATATCATGACTGCCTTTTAAATGAGTTCTTATTTTGAAAATTTAGTATCAAAACTGAATCACAGTAATATTAACAGCGACATGATCATGTCTGAAAAACAAACGCAAGAATTATTGCACACTTCACTGCTCAAGATAAAATATGAGTCATGAAAAAAGAACACTTAAAAATTACCCAAGATGCATAGAGGACTGAAGGTAAAATAAAAATGAAAGATTTTGCTACAAATGCTACCCTTCCAGACAAAAAAATGAAAAATTATCAAAGAAAAATTCTAGATGGACAAAATTATCTCAGGCAAATTCTCCTCTCCTTACAAAATCAAGATTTTAAGGCGCCAAGAAAAAGTTCCCACATATTTATACTCAATACATTCAGAAATTAACACAATTTAGATTCTCCCCTGTATAAAAATATTCAACTTTTGAATACACAATTTGCCTCTACAGAGCATTATTTTAGCTATGGAATTTACGATTTTCGTTGATAAAAATTTGAAAACTGAAACATTTAACATTTGTACTGTACTGCATCATGTTCATGTAAACGATGTCAAGTAAAAAAAAAATAGAAACACAAGTCTATGTCATACCAACCTCCTCTAAAGGCTTAATGCTTTCCATAGCCTTCTTCAGTTGCTCCGACAGGAGAGTGGAGTCCCTGGATACAGAAAAAGGAAAAAATATTAATGTACCTAGTTAACAGAAAGTCAACAATACAAGTAGTCCAAAACATTCACAATACCGACAAACAGGTCACATCAACCCATTTGCTGTATATACCCGTGTATAAGATGATGAGTTTTTCCACAATTTTGCCTGTCCAAGTCTATCCCCGTCTTATACACAAGATGTTTCTCATTATAGACCAATGTCCAATCTCCAAAACAAGGGTCACAACTCTCCTCAAAGTGGACAACTTGAAAAGACCCGGCATAACATGGGCCTTGGGTTGGATCGCCAATTCCTCGGGTGAAATACCCATAGATATTTAAAAGATGAGGAATTTCTATCTAGTGGTCTCGATGGAATATTTCTTTTTGGCTTTGGATTTAAAGATATGCCCTGACAGAATCTTGATTCCTGATCTAACTGAAATCCATCCACACCTCATACTAGCGACAAAAAAAGCTCCACTTTTAAGGGTCAAAGGCTACGTCGGTCTTGTCTACGAGTCATCTTATACAGTAATTCCAATCACAAGTCGACCCCACCAGAACAGTAGCTCTTGTGGTCTAGAGGTTATGGTGTTTGCCTCTCATGCTAATGGTCCCGAATTCGAACCCGGGCAATACCGGCATGTTATCCCCAATAAATTTCTTCTTCTTCTATGCCTTGTCTACCCTTTCAGCTAACTGTCTGACTCTTTCTCTCACCCTCTTCCTAGTCTCCTCCTACTCCCTACTACTCTTCTCTTCTTCCTTGTCTACTCCTTCACTTTCAACCACACCCTGATCTTTGGCCGTGTTATCAGAGATGGGCATAAAATTCATAGGTCCTGCCTCATAAATGACCTTACAGTGTTGCATGGGGCCTAAAACCAAAACCAAACCTAATCTTTGGATAGGTAAGATCAAACCCCTAGTCATCTCGGACAAGGATGAAAAATCTTGGACGCCCAGTGTACACGTTGCACACAATAAACATCCCTTGGTGGTTGAAAATTGAAAAGAGTAGGCCTACGAGACTGCCGCCTGGGCAAGGTTCAAAATTAATTCTTACCTAAATACATTGGATGATTTGGTACTGGGCGCCAAAATGACCTAACCGAGTCGATGGACCTGTAAAATGCCAACCGACCAAACAAAAAAACCAAACACCACAACATTGACTAGCCCATCCACAATCAGAACATTCCCCTAATCGTCCAAAAACACAACAGAGCATTCACTGTCCAACCACAAAACCACAAAAGTCAAAACTAATAAAATGATTCAAGAATCTAAGGACTATAAGGTATTATTAACTTGCTAAAGCATCTTGCAATACAACCAGTCTGTCGTGACACAGGGGCTCTTCTATCATGCAGAGGACGGGAGTTCGATGACCCATATGCGACACTTTTAATCAAATAATCTTTCTGCTGGGACGTAGTGTCCTCAGCCCGTGCCCTGACAAGCCAACGCCAAAATAGCCTGTCTCTTCAATTACCATATTATTTTAGTGTTGAAAGGGACAAAAACCAATAAAAAACAAAGCCTTTTTAGCCGTAACCAACCTTTCAGTTTGATCGAGCTGTCTCTTCAAGTTTTCCAGCATTATGCTTTGAGCGTCACTCTGTACTACAAATTAAGGAAAATATAACAATACAGCTATGCACAGGTTAATTTCACAGAAAGACGAGGAAAATGTTCACACTAAATAAATACACATACAGGTTGCTGTATGTAAAATAGTCACATACATCATACACTGATCACCACCCTGCTTGAATCCGATTGGATCCCTCACAACACCATTTCTTATCACCCTCTACGTTTCACAAGTGGCCTTATGTTACATTGAATCCTCCCATGGATCCATAGATATCTACAGTGTTTTGAGGTTGTGGTGTGTGATTATTTTCTCTACATATTAAAATAGTCACCAAACAAAAGCTGATCTTTCTGTCTTTTTCGTGTAGCACGCATAAGAAATACTCTTGAAAAAGTTATAAAGTGTGTAGAAATTGAACTTTTAATAAAACAGTGTAAAAGAGCTGCACCTAAGAACAAGATTTGCTGAATGTTTTGTTGAGACCCAAAAACAAAGAAGATACATATTTCAACACACCTCCATAGAATTAATACCACCACCAGAAATACATCTAGTGTACTGCAATTTCTAGCAAGCTATTTTCTCTTATGTACCAAGTTTTCCTTTGTATTTTATACAGCCTATGATCACAGAAAATTAAGAAAAAAGAAAATCTTTCGGTCCCATCAAGCTACTGACACATCTAGAACTCAATACATAATGAAAACTTATAATTCCTATCAATTTTTACCCACTCTAAAATAAAGAGAATGTTTTGGTTCCAACAGGCAACATAGCTCCATTAAAAAATAACCCATTGATTAAAGCAGACCTCTAAGTGGCCATACAGCCCATGGATGAAAGCAAGTTCATGGGCCTAAACCTGAAATACAAATTTCGAATGAATGAAAACCGGCAAAAAGATACCGTTGCGATACTTAATGCTCGACATCTCATTCTTTTTGTTCAACTCTACATCTGGCAATTTAAAAACGGGCAGGCTCCACAGGCAAAAATGAAACACGCGGGCTCGAGATTTATCACTTGAGAGCGCCATACAAGCATTCCCTTTTGTTGGTAAGCTACGTCCTCATTTTCACTCAAACAGGCAGACAATCTGACCGAATTTTCAAAAGCCGGCATGCCACCTTATTCCTGCCAGCTTTCGCCTGGGATACAGCCCAAAACTTGAGAGTCAAATGTTCACCTCCCGTAGGAGCCTGTCAGAACTTCAGATCGCAGTAAAATTCTCGGAAATCCGACAATTGTCACAGGAGGTCTGTTAAAGTAAAGATGGGTAAAGATGGGTTTCTTCCATTCAAATCTCGTCAAACCAATAAAGTAAGATAAAAATGTGATGGGTGGACGTGACAAATGTTTCCTCTGTCTGCTCTACCTTTATCCCAAGTTTAGTAAAAAATGTGGCATGAACAAGTCATTCAAAAACATTATATAAAACACCCCAGCACTGACACTCTAAGAAAAGGATATGATCTTGCTTTGTTTTGAACCTCCGGATCACCATGCTGTAGAAGAGAAAGCAAAAACAAATCAGATTTTAAAAATACTCAATCAATAGGAAATTCTTAATAAAAACAGACATAGTGTGATACTTTAAAAAATTTACAGGACTCAAATGTCAAAATTCATTTTATTCTTTCAACTGACAAATAAAGTGTTTTCAAATGAGATATAATATTCTTTCTTTGTTATAATGAATACTTCAAAATGAAACGCTCTTGTCAACCTGAAATGGTTTGCCACATTCAAATCGCTGATGAAGCAGAATGGTCAAGATGAGACCAGCCACTACCAACTCAATATTCGCACTCTACGACAGAATCATTTTTACCCCAAACTCAATATAATATATAAATCAACGTGGTCATTTCAAAGTCATTTGGATAGAGCCTAGAGCACACAGATTCTTTCATACAATTTTCCTTTAGCTACCCATTTTGTACTGGAGTAAATAATAGAGTAAAATTGCCATTAACTTCAACAAACACAAAGTAGCTCATAATATTAATAGACTATATATATATTGTTTAAAAAAATACTTTCCCCAGATGAAATAATAAAATTAATATCAATAATGAGAATATTCTAGAAAAAAAAAGGTGAGAGCACAGCACATTTAACTTACTCTGTTCCTATGATCTTCTTTTTCAGGAACTGGAAATTTGTACGGTGCTCTTGGTCGAGTCGTTCCAATTGCTGTGGAGAGAGTGATATTGCCATAAATTGACAAATGACAATGGTACTCTAGACAGGAGTTTTATATATATATATATATACGTGGCGTTGGTGGTCTAGTGGTTAGGCTGCCGGACTCGGGATCGGAAGGTCGCTGGTTCGAATCCCAACTCGGGCCCGAAGTTGTGTCCTTGGGAAAGGCATTTTACACGAATTTTCCTCACTTCACCCAGGTGTAAATGGGTACCCGGCTATAGAC
>JAUKPP010249848.1:0-11891 GCA_032273245.1 Phyllaplysia taylori
AATGTGTCTCTTTCTTAACCCGGGTTGGCCTTGACAAGCAACTATTGTTCAAATGAGTTTCAGCAGTCAGTTTTCGATGTCTTGGAAAATGCCTTGCACTTACTCAACCGGTGTCTGTGGGGTAACGGTTAGGCGCTTCGTCTATCACGCAGAGGACGTGAGTTCGAGGCCCGCGTGGGGCAGTGCGTTTGATCTAGTATACCTTCGGTTTTTTTGCTTAGACAATGTCTCTCTCAAACCGGGTTGGCCCTGACAGGCAGGGCCGAAGTAGCCCGTCCCTTAAATGACCTTACAGTATTGCATGGGACGTTAAGCCAAAACAAAAAAAGCGCTTAGTCATGGGAGAGCTCATTTGGTTTTAGCCTGAAAGCTTTGGGCGAAAGTGGTAAACTAATGTTTATAGTACTATGTTTACAACGATAGGTGCATCTCCACGCCTGACCCTGCCCTTATCTAAATACTTCCAGGCCGATCTGCTTATGTCTTGTGAGTAGTGTGAGCTTAAGAGGAATGCACTAACAGATCCTGAACAAGTAGCCAGACCTGGGGAGACTGCTATTTGTCTTGCTGTTGCTCTTCTTTTATCCTGCCACGTCTATCTCGCTCTATATTTCTCTCTATATTCTCTCTCTCTCTCTCTCTCTCTCTCTCTCTCTCTCTCTCTCTCTCTCTCTCTCTCAAACACTCTGACTTCCCTCTTTTCTTCTCACCCTCTCTAACTTCCCCTCTCTATTATAACATATACATCTCTGACTTCACATCGTCGTCTGTGGTGTAATGGACAGGCTTTTTACCTATCGCGTATCAAGACACCAGTTTGGCCCCCACATTACTCGAAATTTTATCTATCTATCTATCTATCTATCTACTATTTAGAGACTGATAAAAAATCGAGATAGTGATGCCTCTTTTTACCTTAAAAGCACGCACAAAGATGCGTGCACAACCTCGTACAAACATACTTGTGCAGACAAACAAACACCCTCACTCTCTCACACACCGTTGTACACACACTCTCTCTCACACATACACACACACACACACACACACACACACACACACACACACACAAACTCACACACGGAAAGAGAAGGAAGCAGAGAAAGAGAGAGAGGGAGAGATAGAGAAGAGAGAGTAAGAAAGAAAACGAGAGATAGAGAGAGAGAGAGAGAGAGAGAGAGAGAGAGACAGAGAAACACACACGTATACATGCGCGCGCATTCAAAGAAAAACCGAGATGCACCCACGCATTGCCAGTGATATCTTCCCCTTTCCAACCTCAACCTCTTACGTGTCTCTACTTTAATGGCAGAGCCAGTACTTATTTGATTTCATGTCCATGAAGCGCGACTACCTTATCTTCATTGACGGCTTTATCTTCGCCATTATCTCCCGTGATTCACTTTCGGCACAGAATCAAATTAACATTTTACTGCTCTCAAACACGATATTGAGTTAGTTCCAGAGTGCCCTGTACCCCATAAAAGCTAGACTTTTAGCGGTGAGCTGCAGTGAAGAGAATCTCAGAGCTCCTTCTCAAGACACCCACTCAGCCGGTGCGATGCGTGGTTTATATCGAGAATAGGTCAATTTCGCTTTTTGTGTTCTGACTAATTTTGTTCCATTTATGCGGGACACGTGTGGGCTGCATTGCATCTTTTCCCCTCTCGGTATCTCTATAACTTTGCATCTCTCTTGTTCTTTTCTACCTCTCTTATCTCCCTCTCCCCATTTCTCTGTGTATTCATATCTCTTTTTTTTCTCTTTCTTATTCTCTCATTTCCTTTTAAAGCAACGTCCTTTTTTTCTCTCCCCACTAGCCTATTTTCTGCCTACTCTTGCTTTTCCTTTCTTTCTTTCTCTTTTCGTTTTCACTCTCAAGTCATCTCTTTTCTTACCTTCTATGCCTTTGGCAACTAGACCCATAATTTTCCCCCTCTCTCTGCTTCTCTCTTTCTGTCTTTCTCTCTCCCTGCCCCTTTGCGTCTGAACTTGTGCTGCCCACCACCACCGTATGTCTACCTTATTTGTTGCCATTCCCTTTTGCATGTTCCCTACAGATCCACTTCTCTCTCTCTCTCTCTCTCTCTCTCTCTCTCTCTCTCTCTCTCTCTCTCTCTCTCTCTCTGCCCTCCCCTCCCCTGCCGAACTCTTGCTGTCACTCTTTCTTGCTTCAATGTCGTACTCCTTCAAACAATCATGTTTGTATGGTATTATGCAGCTGTTAGATGTAGGGAGAAAGCACGGGGTCTGGACATGCTCAGCAGAGAAAAACAGAGGAACAATCAAAATACAAAAAGAGGCAAACAACAGAAGTCGCATTCGAATGATTATTTCATCCCTCCTGGCAATACTCAACAAACACTTTTCACCCACTACCCACAGCCTCCTCTTGCTTCTCGATGCTTTGTTTCCGTCCAACTTCAATAAATGTGTTCTCCAAAGCTAAGTCCAATAAGTTAACACACTAGGCCTACCGATACTGCTTTGCCCCGCCCTCCCCCTTAGGAAAACAGTCTAACAAACAGGCAAGAATGCATTTTAAATCCAGACTACATGCACAGAGACACGACACGCATACACCCATTTATACACATACATGTCAAAGACCTGATAGTATATGAAAGAAAATAGAACAAACAATCAAGACACAGAAAGTTAACATTTAACTTCCCCACTTCCTACCCACTTACAGATGAATTGATTATTAACCAACCGGGGTCCTTAGAATAGGAATTGGCACAGGGGGAAAAGACTCCAAAAAACTTCACCCATAGATCATCACGTCCCAATTATAAAAAATAGTGACAAAACACACTAATAGAAAGGCACACAAAGAACCAGCACAATCCAAACGATCCAAAAATGAACTTTAGTTCCGCCCCCTCCCTCCATCACATGATACAACAGACAACAACAACAAAATTTAATGCAACCATAAATAGTCCTACCCTTTAAGTAAATTTTACACAATGTATTCTCAAGATTTCATCCCAAAACGAGCCTAATCTTTGTTATTTCATTTTCAAAACTGCGGAAAAGAGCTCTAATTCTTCATTGTCGAAATTGAATAGTTCCTTAGAGACCAAGAGTTAGCCAATACACTGAAAACGGTGGCGCGTTTACCATAGGAGAGAGAGAGAGAGAGAGAGAGAGAGAGAGAGAGAGAGAGAGAGAGAGAGAGAGTGTGTGTGTGTGTGTGTGTGTGTGTGTGTGTGATCTTTGTATTTTTTTTTCAATTGAAGAAAGTTAGGGTCTGGCCGAAATTTTCATCATAATATATTATGTGTGTATATACTATGTACTATAACAGTGCATTGCTTTTTGTTCAAATTATCTTTATATCTTGTCACCACCCATTTTTGATCCTCTAGAATCCCTCTTTGCAATATCTCTGTCTCAGAACGACCCATTTATCTTTTTTTTTCCTTTTCCAGACACACACGCTGATCGCCGATATGGTTGAGATGGGAATGCCAACGCCTATAAATCTCTGCTTGTTGCTTGGGACTCTGTCCGTTCTCTGGCAGTGCTCACAGGGTAAGTTTGGCTTAGATTTTGGTTTTACGCCCCATTGTGACACTGTGAGGACAGGTAAACCAGGGCTAAAAAGGACACAACATTGTGGGAAGGAGGGGATAAGGGGGGGGGGGGGGTGTCAAACTCCCAATCAGCGCTTGGTTTTGGTTTGGTTACCAGTTTTACGTCCCCTGCAACACTGTAAGGTAATTTAAGAGACGGGCTACTTCGACCCTGCTTGTCAGGGCCAACCCGGGCTGAGAGGGAAACATCCCAGCAGAAAACCCCCAGATCGTCCGCGATCGGGGATCGAACCGGGGTCTTCCGCTTGCAAGGCGAAGAGTCTAACCATTACACCACATCGCCGGTCCAACCACCGTGTGATAGGCGCAAAGTCTAACCATTACATCTCAGCGGTCGATCACAAGATAAGCAATAGATAAATAGATAGACAGATAAATAGATATACAGACAGACAGACATGTATGTGCATAAGGAACTACCTGTATGGTCTCGGCTTTTCTTTTTGCCCTAGTTAAATAGGGTTATTACTGTTCTCATACGAACTTTCAACTTTGCACAGTTTGCATGTACATGTACTTTCACGAAACCTTTTTGTTTTTACTGGAAGTTCTGGTATGGATTGTACCCAAATCCTTCGAGCGGAGTGTTGTGCATTAAAAGACGTGGAAGTAGAATCCTATGGAAACAATTCAGTCCGACACAAAAGATGTGCAAAATGTGGTGAAATAGGGAGTGAGAGAGTGAAAATAAGAAGCATTTAGCGTAACCCAATCCCCTTTTAGTCTTCCCATGTCGGTTCGAGGTAACTGCCACTTCTTCAAACGATCCACACCAGACACGATGAAAAGGCCAGTTTGCTCTCAGCTACAGCGCGTGCGCAGACTTCCGGATCCGGTTATCATTTCCGCCGCTTCCGCCTTCCCCATCAAACCGCTGGCTTTCTCTCTGCGGCGGGCCACTCTGGAGGCAGGCGATTTGCCACTGTATCAACGAACCTCACGCAACGCCACCTGTCGCCATTACAAGGATTTATCCACGGGTGGAATAGGTAAATGTCAAGAGAAACGTTCCTCAACATTGCCGCCGTTTTCTGACCCACTTTGCTAAACAGTTGTCGTTTCTTAATGCGCGTGAACAAGCAACGATATGCCACACAAATCGTTACGCCCGAAAAGATGGGCCGGCAGCGTGGGGTTTACGATGGCGGCATAAAAATATATGTTATGGCTATATAATCTGAGTACGAATATCTGGGTATTTACTGAGGTTTATCGTAGTCCGGAGATGTACGTTCTTCTCAAGAAATACTCAGAAGGAGAGAGAGGAAGAGAGAGATAGAGATAGAAAGAGAAAGTTAATCAAGAGGCAATTAATGACGCGTATGCCTAATAGGGCATAGTAACATACGAGAACAAGAAAAACGTTTTTTTTTAATTTGTTTATTTTACCAAAATATTTTGTTTATGGAAAAAAAGGGTACAAGCTGTTCTAAAAATGATATTCGTATCATGTTCATCTTTGCTTCACGTTCACTATAAAAAGTATGTAAGAGACAGGGGTTATTCCAAGCACAAGGTGGCTCAACGTAGTTATTATGAATATTACTTATCTTTTCCCTCCATTGGTTCATACTTTACACACCTTTCAACGATGTAAGATTAATGAAGAAATGGGGCTAATTCTATTGTGTCTACCAGGGACATTCAGGCATAAAGGGACACTATATCGCAGAAAACAACAGACGTCCCCAGCGTGATTGACGAAGAGCCTAACTAATATAATTTGCAGATTCCGGTTATTTCTTATTACTATTTTCCCTTTTTATAACACAAGGTCTTTTAATGTACAACCGGAAAAGGGATTCAACAAACACTTATTTATTTTTTTCCAATCAAATCTAATGAGAACAAAACAGCAGCAACAACAACAACAAAGGCAACAGCAATAACAAAAGATACCAACTCCGTCCATCTCCCCTCCCCCCTCAACTTTTTCTTTGTGCTTATGTGCTAAGTATACAAACACTTGGAGAGGGTCTTGTTGACTTGAGGAAAGCCTCGTCAACAACTGTTTTGACCTTCAATTTATATTTCTGACGTAAGCAAACCTCAAGTGCCCACGTCACTTTTACCTTCACCCTTGCTGCTTTCAAAATGATATGTATGCACTTTTGTCTTTCTATTTCTATGCTGTATACCTACCAACACAGAACCGGCATGTGTTGTAACGGTTAGGCAGTTCACATATCATGCGGAAGACCCGTGCTCGATTCCGGTAGCGGACGATCTGCGTTTTATTCTGCTGGGACTTTCCTCTCTCAGTTCAGGTTGGCCCTGACAGGCAGGGTCGAAGTAGCTCGTCCTTTGAATGACCTTAGGCCTACTGTGTTGCAGGGGACGTAAAACTCGTAACCAAATAGAAACCAACAGAGAAGGCAAGGGTGCAAACAATAAATCATTGATGAACCCTCAAGGCTACTTGGATGGAGAAGACGTGAAAATAGCTTAAACGTGGGTTGGAATATCGTAACCCTTAACTTACTGGCAAGGATGGAGATTAATAAGCTTTCCAATCTTTGATCTGTTCAAGTGTCTCGAAAATGAACACACACATTTGTACACACCTCAAAGTATTGCAGAGGACGTAATACAACAAACATGTACGCACACACACATACAAACACACACACACACACACACACACACACATACAAACACACTATGCAACTTGCCAGATTTAGTTTTACTCTGTAGAATGTTTGCCGTGCAAAAAAAAAAGACAATTTCCTTCGTCTGTGAACTAAAAAAAACACCGTAAAAGGAATGACATTGAGAAAGTTAGTAAAGGAACACGACTGACATTCCATTTGACATTCCAAATGGAACAGAAAATTAACAACGATATTGACAAAAGCGGTTTAACGAAATACCACCCTGAAACAAAGCTGACTTGAGTGTGTTCTGCTACTCTTGAGCTGTCCTCTCAATGACAACCAGTCCTTCATCACCTCTGCCTACTTCGCACTCCTGCCCGAAGTTAAAATGGCAGCCCATTCTTAGCGCTCTCTTGTGCGATCTATGCGAGGTTTTTGTGAGGCGAATATGGGACTCTTGGGGATTCAACCAGTGACCTGAGTGCACATTTTCACAATGAAGAAAATTTGAGATAGGGCAAGACTGCATTGAGGTTGTGAATGTGACGTGCGCTAAGATTCTGACACCTGCAGACATACAACAAACAAACTTTGTCCTCACTTTGCTTTCTATCCTCCAAGACCTCCCCGTTCTCATAGTCTACATAACTGATTTCCTACCATAGCCCCCCCTCCCCCCACCCCCACTGAACCCATTTTTACTCACGACGAACATTGTCCTTCCTGTTCTTGTTGCAGGCTTAGGGTTTTTCTTTTTTTGTCAGCATTTTCCGGGACTTGGAGACTGTCTTTGTCATTGTTTCGATTTAAACCTTTCCACACTGTAGGGTGATATTGCAGATTTGATATAATATATTATTTCTACCTTGCTTGTAAGGGCCAACCCTGGCGGAGATCGACACAACATTCCAGCAAAAGAAACGGTGATATTCCCAAACCCGGGGATAGAACTCCTTTCCTTTGCGCAACACACAAGGAGTCTAATCATTCCACCACAGACGTCGGGTCTGTAAAGTCAACTATTCTCTTAGTAATAAAGACGCGCCAAATATGATTATTGTCACATAAAATGGAATAAAATGAGCCACAAACATAGAGTAAAACAAAAAAAAGGGTAGAATGACATTTTTCACCTTGCTCCTTTGTGTGTTAGGCCAGAGGGTTAGGCAGATGCGCCCTTAATGACGTCATCATTGCACCACACTGCAATCTGCGTGAATTGCAGGAAGTTCAATGGGGTGCAAAGAGAGGCCACCATTACTATTATGATAGTCCATTCCAACATCTAGGACCGCTTGAAACAAAATATTTCTGCAACCATAATCTGTTCGATTCAAACCATGTTTTGACTGGCGTTTATGGGTGTTATAAAAGTACGTCTTTGATGCGCATTAGGTTTTGTTTTGTTTTAACGCCACATGCAACTTTGTAAGGTCATTTACAAGGCGGGGCCTCCGAATTTTACGTCCATCTCTCGACAGGACGGGGGTCGTTGCTATGAAACACCGGCAAAATCCCGATGAACCTCTGCGGATTCGAACCCAGGACATCCTAATCTGTAGGCGAGCGCATTACCGCTCGGCCATCGATGCCCTGATACCGTTTTAGCCTCTGATTAATGCAGTACATTTTTTCATGAATGGAAAAAAATATTTGCTGTTCACAGTAGAAAATAGGTTAAGCAAAATTGAAAAAAAAGAAAAAAAGACACCAGGGCTTGTGTTGTATTTGTTGATCAAAGAATCGTTTTTCTGCATTCCGGCACAACAAAATTTCAAATAACCAAGCTCACATTGTGGGAACCAGGAATCACAGTAATGACCTATAGTGTCGAAGAAACTGAATGGCTACAAACAAACAATCCATCAAACGAATATACAACAAACAAAGAGCTGTAATGCTATACTTGAACCGATATTCCCGACCAACGCAACTACGAACATGATGTCACGTTGAGTCTCATGCTAGTCTGTAAGGGCGATGATTTATAAACACTGTCTTCTTCCCTTGTCCTACATCACAAAGGTATCTACACAACGACCTAGATCCTGTTCTGTTTTAGATCTACACCTGTAAGGAACGACATGTACCAAAAGCCCGTGGCTCTTTTCAGTTCAAAGATCATCGACAAAACAGCGACGTCTCGCTACGTTCTGCGCCGTTTCCCCTATCTCATACCAGTTGGTGCCCATTTTCTTTACCTCTGTGCTGTTATGTTTTAGATCTACACTTCAATAAAAGAACAACATTCCAGAAGCTGGGGTTGAACAGGAACAAATGGGTTGAGAAAAAAGCCCATATGATCTTGTAAAATAAAAAGTTCAGCGTCAGATTGATGTAGCGCTATTACCTAAGCAAAACCACACCTGTGTTTGATGCATTGCAAGCTTAGCCTCACCTCCCGACCAGGTCCACCTGGATAGAGTGGAGACGGAGGAAGGGCGAGAGAGTGAAAGCAAAAACAAAGCCGGCACGACTTACAGCAGGATGCTGTCGGCCTCTGAACAACATTCGTGTAAACAGAACCCCAAAGTCTCTCAACAGAACCCCATGATACCCCAGGGGAGAAAAGAAGTAAGAACAGTACGCTCTGACAACAACGTTCCCTTTCCCCCGCTAACTCTACCTCCGATAGGGACATTCTTCGGCTTTTGCTGCCTTTTGTCTGCCATTCTCCATACCTTAAGCCGTGAATCCACTCTACCAGGCAATTGTCTCTGATCTATACATGCTAGGCACTGGAGTCTCTGGGGTAGTGGTCAGTGGCCGTATGCATCAAGCTAGACGTCCGGCCTTACAACTGCGTAGGACGTTGTACCTAGGTGTAAAGAAACATTTTCGGATGCACTGAACACTTGTAACCTACACCATGCATAAATTAACTTACATCCTGCGTAAGTCGCCCATAAACTTATGCCAGCAAATGAGTTCTAATTATACGACTTACACCGTGGGTAGCCGCCAACTTTCATGCCCGCCAAATTCGTCCAAAATACACTTTGGTGTGATTGCTACGACCTACATGCCCGTACGACCAACTAAGTCTACGGGTGTTTGATGCGTGCGGCCTTCTCTTGACCTTACACAGAGGATGGTAGCTCGAGTCAGACGAGTAGCAAGTTAACGATCGACGTCTCTTTTCTGGGATGTAGTGTCTCTCTCAGCCTGGGTTGGCCCTGACAGACGGTGTCAAAGTAACCCACATCTTTAGTGAGCCTTATATGCAGGCAGGCTTGTCTTTATTTGAGTTGTTGATGTTGCGATTGGTGAGGATTTTCAACAGGTACTTAAAACCGACAGAGCCATGGCAGCCAAGCTCGGCGGCCTGGGGCTGAAGAGATTCTTTGTGGGCCTGTTACTACTGCAGAAGTAATAAGCACTTTCAAAAGCTTTCAGAACCAAAATGCTAAGAGCAATGCAGTCATTGAGTTTTACATTTAAACTGTTCATACAACAGTTTTACAATGACATTTCTAGCTTCATGATCTGACTCAATGACAGAGCAATGTGGATTCCATAAACATCATTATTCTGATGTTACGCAAAGAGGCTGCGTCCGTGAATTAGTTTGGCTTAGTTTGGTTACCAGTCCCCCCCCCCCCCCCTTGCAACACTGTAACGTCATAGAGACGGGCTACTTCGACCCTGCCTGTAAAAAACCTCAAGCAAAACAACCCAGATATCCGCGAGTGGGTTCGAACTGGGTCCTCCGCATGACAGGCGAAGAGCCTAACCATTATACCACAGCACTGTTGTGAAATAGTTCAAACTCGCTGTATTACTCCACAACGAAAAACAACATAATTTCATTTTCACCTCGTGGACACTGAAAAGGTCTGAAATGTGCAAGGTTGTGATAGTTTTTAGGTAAAATTAAGAATGTCGAAAGTGGCGCGATCTTATGTTGCAGTGGATTCGCTGCTTAAGTGTTCCGTTTCTGATTTCCCCGAACTACAGGGAATTTAATGCTTGACCTTTTGTGATGACACAAGTTAACTTAATCCAAGCAAACTCTTTGGTGGATAGCAGCATGTTTGTTTGTTGTAGGGTTTGTAATAGAAAGGGTATGAGCAGATTTGTAAACCCTGTTTTGACAACTTTTCTCTCAAAACGAGGTCTCCTTTTGATATTGCTACCCACTCTCTCTCTCTCTCTCTCTCTCTCTCTCTCTCTCTCTCCTCTCTCTCCTTCTATCTTTTTTCTCCTTCTGTCTATTCTTCTCCCATCCCCCCTCCTCTCTCTTCTCTCTCTCTCCTTCTATTTCTTTTTTTCTCCTTCTGTCTATTTTTCTCCCACCCCTCCCTTTCTCTCGCTTTCTTTCTCTTTAATGTTCTTTCTCTTGTTTTCCCTTTTTTTTCAGACCTATCTTCCTTTCTCTTTTTCTTTCGATCTCTCTTTTTCTGTCTCTTTTTCGGTACCCCCCCCCCCTCCCCACTCCCTCTCTTTTGGTATTCTGCCCCCCCCCCTCTTCTTTATCTCTCTCTCTCTCTCGCGCTCTCTCTCTGTCTGCCTCTCTCTCTATATATATATTTTTCTTTCATTTTACCTTTCGGAAATCTCTTATTGCCTTTCGGTCTCACTTTCTCTCCTCACACAGAGATGAATATTATATTCCGATGTTTCTTTCTAATCAAGCCCTGTGTCCTGGGTGTGACTTCTGGGCGAGCTGTTTGCTTCATTTATTGATCAATGGTTTATTGACTACTGCTCTTCACTGCAATTAGAATTATCACTGTCAAGTATACAAAATGAACCTTGCATTTGTATGGGAGTTTCAACTCTGTTATTAACCTAAATAGAATAATATTCTCCCGTATAAATTACCGGGTAGGCCGCTCATTATAGCGTCTTTACGAAAGGGGTTTGCGACTTGAGTTTGACTTACTTTTTAAGAGTACATGACAATGCAGAGAAGTAGGAATTTTTGCGTTTTGCTGTTGTTGTTATTATTGACTTTGCCGCTGTCTTCTTTGTTTTGTCTTATTGCTGTTGTTGTTCTTGTTGTTGTTTGGGAGTGTGTGTGTGTTGGGGGTGGGGGGAGGGTCATCATTGTGTGATTAATGGTATTCCATACCGGCGTGCATCCTCCCGCTTCAACGTTCTATCTAGTACTTCGTCTGCTTTTTCATTTTCACTCTTTGCTTGTTTATCTTTCGTCTCTCTCTTCCTCTCACCCGCGCCTATCCGTATTCCTTGCTGCCCTTCTAGGCCTACAATGGTTCCCGTCTCGCCTTCCTTATTGACGTTTTCGTGTTTGAAGCATACCCATGATCTTAGGATAGATTGGGTTTAATCCTCAGTCCTTTCGGATATGGTCAAAATATGCTGAGATTCCATGGGAACAATGCGCATGTTAAATATCTCCTGTTGCTTTATAATCAAGGGTAACATCCATAGTTCCTTCCCTCTCAGAGGTGAAGAGCCTGTAGTTACAGGAGGTGTTGGCCCTATCATACATTATCAAAATCTCCCGATTTATAAATAATCCTTGCAGTGCTGTCTATCGACTGTCTTCCATCACATATTAAACCATGTAAAATGAACACATTTTGTTGAGGTCACAAACTTATTCTGTAATTTATTGTTTGTACTGAAACCAATGGACTATTATTCTTAATTTTTCGTTTTATGTCTCCCTCTCTCCTTTGGGGGGGGGGGGGGGGGGGGGGGGGGGGGGGGGGGGGGGGGGGGGGGG